>PYAF01005873.1:64347-76271 GCA_007407185.1 Glycine tomentella
GGACAATTGATTTAAAAAACTTTTATTACAAAATATCTCCTAAGTTATGATTAATTAGCTTTCCAAATGGACCAATGGCAAGACTCCTTGCTTTTTAACCATCCAAGTGTCCATTTTCTTGATTGTTCTCAACATTTCTCCATTCCTCTTGATGTTACACGTGCAAAGGCTTAGCTTGGAGAGTAATCTTTTCTATTTTTCTTTTCTTCGTTCTTGTGTTTACCCAAAAACCCATTTCAGTAAAACATTGATTCTGGATTCGTTAACCGTTGGATTTCCTTAAAATTTTAAAAGCATATTCCTATCTCACATATCTAACTTTTGACCGTTGGGATTGTTGAAATAATGTCTAGAGCTATCCACGTGTTCTACCAAAGAGACAAGATAAGATTTTTGCCTTTTAAGAAAAATCTACTTAAACTAAATCTACACCGTACAAATGTCTTGACACTTGTCTAATTCATGAAGCCTTCTCTTAATCTCCTTCCAAGTGTCCCTTTGAGTTGGCAAAATAATGAAGCTTCACTATTATTCTCCAAGCTTCACATAAATGTTAGAGGAAAAAATCTTCATCATGTGCCTTACAAGTGTCCTAACACTTGTATTCATCACATGGCTTACTTTTATAAGTGGTTTTCATGAATATTCTCTTCCCTTCTACATGGTTCTTCACGTGCTCTTCACAACTAAGGGTGGAAACAGAAGTTTTTCTTCCTTTTATACCATTGTATGCTTGAGAAAAACTTAATTTCCACTTACGGTTTCCTGTCACAACTATTTTGATAATCTGCTATCTAATAGTATTCTGTATTTCCATCTCTGTAATATTTGATCATTTTTGGTCTGAAGGCATTATCGTAAATTCATCTTTCATCATAGGGCATAATTGTCATTTCCAACATAGAAATACCCCACAATGAGAGGTCATGCACACCTCTCAGCTTCCTCGGCCTTCGTGGGATTGGTTGATCCCTCCCAAATTGATGCATGCATCTGTCTGGATGGGAATACTCAATGGTGTGAAAGCATATAATTGGCGTAATAGCCATCCACAACAGTCACTCGTGCTCAGATGCACCAAGGAAGTGATAGCCTGCATATGGTTGCCAAACCACCTGGACAAAACAAGTCAACACACAATTAGGAAAGAACGATGATTACAAAAAATGCAAATTATCCAAGTCAACCGACCAAAACTCTTATAAATAACAACACGTACCTTATCCCGAGCAAGGGAATCTAATGCTAGCCGATACCAGAGAAGCTCGTGTCCACGGAACTTGCCTAAAGCATTAGACCTAATTTGAAAATAAATGACATTAGACTACTTATAAGACTCATTAATACCTAGTTAATAAAATAAAATAAGAACACATACCTGTGGCCATAAGGCCACTCCTGGTGAGTAGGCTGAGGTATAGCTGGAGCAATGGGTAGGAATCTGGGCCACGCCCATATTTGGAGAAGCACGTGACACCTACCTATGTTACTTCTATCTGGATCTGTACACTCGCACACTTGTCTAAACAAATGTGCAAGGACAGCGAAACCCCAACTATACCTACCTATGCCTGCCATGTCTCCTACCAGCAAAGGGACATAGCGACAGCCAACAGTGCTTCCGTCGGATCTGTCGCTTAGTAGACATGCTCCAATGATGCGTGCAATGTGCACCTTCGTAAACCGCATGACTTCTACCAGATCCCCACCTACCTCGGCCCAATGCACATAATTCCTATCAAAGTAAGACATGCGCAGGAATCCTCCTCTTAGCTCACCCTCCAGAGCAGGATGACCAAAGACCTCCTCGATGACGTGGCCCACTCGTTTGACGTCACTCTGGTCACGACATCGTCGTCAGTACCTAAACCTAAGATACCAGCCACGTCTTCCAACGTGATGGTCATCTCTCCCTACGGCATGTGAAACTTATATGTCTCTGGTCTCCACTTCTCAACCAGAGCACTGATCAGCGCAACATCGATCTAAGGTCAAGTTTAAAATAATCAATGCGTATGCACACTTATAAATAAAAAAATTTATAGGAATCACTTCATATGTACTATTATTCAATTACAAAATTTATACCTAGATATGTCGTATGCGTTCAACATGTAGGAATCCAGCTTGTCCTATTATTGCCGCAACGATTGTAGAAATATCGTCACAGTCTGGCCCCCCCGCGATTTTACCACATCACATCTTTAACACTCGACATTTGTCCTCGTTCCACAAAGTCTGTGAAACGTGAGTTCGCTGGGTACGCCTCCGCAAAACCCCCCACTTATATGGGGTAGGCATAACTGTTGAAACAGAAAGTCTAATTCAAAGATTGAATTTGAAATATTGTTGTAATCTTAACTGTGCTATTTTTTAGGGAGTTATTTTATAGAAAATAGGCTCTTAACTCTATTTCATTATTGTATATTCTGATCCTAGAAGTTAGGTTTTTTATTGTTAGTTTGATATTGTTCTCTGTGTATAAATGTACCTCAAAGAGGATCAATTAAATGTATGAATGAAAAGTATTTTACCAAGTATTGAGTCTTTACAATAACATAGATTATCAGATCCCTTCCGTCACCCTCGTGATCGGATCCAGACCGTGAAGACGCCGAAGATGATGAATCAGCCATCTATGAGACTATCTTAATATAAATAAAAACAATATAATAATTACTAATTTAAATAACTTCTTATTAATTTACATAACAAATAAATCACATAAATAATTTCAAATTATATTTAAAACCTAAACCCGTAGGGAAATAATATCATCCTAATCCCTAACCTTAACCCTAAACACTAAGTAACATTAGTAAAATATTTTTAATTTAACAACTAAATCGTAAACCCTAAAATCCTAAACTAAACCCTATATTCCCTAACCCTTCAACCCTAAACTTAACTAACCAAAATTAGTAAAATAATTTTAAGTTAGCACCTAAATCCTAAACCCTAAAATCTTAAACTAAACCCTAAATTTCCTAACCCTTCAACCCTAATCTTAACTAACCAAAATTAGTAAAATAATTATAATTAATAACTAAACCCTAATCCCTAAAATTGAACTAAACCATATATCCTAATACCTAACAGTTATCTATAAAACTAAATAAATAATATGGGTCTAACAAATTTATAATTCAATAATATAACATACTAAATAATATGCATAATTAATAAAATAAATTACTTGTTCGTAGAGCTTCAGTGCAGAGATAAATCACTCAAAATCTAATAGGGGTGTGCTTCGGAAACTTTTAGATAGAAGACGCAACAGTAAAAATGGTGAAAAAGTGAAAAATTGTAGCTTATATAGGAGGGAGTCATGCCCAAAATGTGTAATTAGTTTTCAAACAGTCCCAAATGGATAATTTTTAATTAAAAAAGTATTATTTAGGTTCTTTTGCCGAAAAGATATACTGTTATGAGTTAGTATAAAAGGAATTTTGTTTAAATCATACCAGATTTCCTACTAAATAGGTTGGTATAAAAAGACATTTTTTTAAAAAATTAAATGAGATTGCCCATGATTGATTTTTATGTTTTCAAGTTTTTAATCATTTTTTATTTTTCCCTTCATACTAATTTAGGTGTTTTACATGAATTGCTAAAATCAATTAATATATCATTGAAGGTTCAAGCAATTAAATCATACCAACATTATTATTTTTTTTCAAAAAAAAAGTAAATGAGTTTGTCCTTAATATTAATATTTAAAAAATAAATATGAAATGAGAAGATATATTATTATGTGTTAGTATCAAAGGATTTTTTTTTTTTAAATCATACAAGAGTTCATACTAAAAATATTGGTATATAATATATTGATATATACATATATCACAAATTATTAAATTCTAAAATGGTTAATCTATTGCTTTAAATATTA
Organism: Glycine tomentella; assembly: GCA_007407185.1. Classification (NCBI taxonomy): domain Eukaryota; kingdom Viridiplantae; phylum Streptophyta; class Magnoliopsida; order Fabales; family Fabaceae; genus Glycine; species Glycine tomentella. The sequence goes on from PYAF01005873.1 coordinate 68,243, forward strand.
AATAATGACTTTTCATAAAATAGCCCAATTGCTTATTTATATTCTCTAACTGGTTCACACAAGTTAGAGTTTTTAGATAACCCTTTTCTTGATCACAACACCTCACTCCAGCTTCTCTAACAATAAACTTCTGCAACTGTGTTTATGCATAGATTAGACTACCACGTCGAGTAAAAAAAAATATGTTGCATTAATAATATAATTCAAAAGTTTTGAATAGCAGCCCCAAGTGAGTAAAGAGATTATACAGGGTCGAATTCACGGTTGCGGAATATATATCTACTTAATTATACAGGATTACGTAACGTTTTGAATAGCAGCCCCAACTGACTATTATTTAATACTAAACTGATACGATTTGAGATTGAACAATTTGGTTTTCAGAAACTCCAGCATTGGAATAAGTATTAAGGTGAATTGGATAAACTTTTAAAAATCAAGAAATATCAGGTAAACAGAATGAAGGTGAGTTTGGATAAATATATAAATTCATTGAATATTTATTTATTATAGTATATTTTATTACATGAAAATTTATGTTATAGATTTATTTTTTCCTGTCTTCCCTGATAGAACAATTCATGGTTTGTAAATGCCGCAGATCCAAAGAAATTTTGTACAAAGTGAAAATCGAACATATGGATTCAACCAATAAATAAATCTGTCTTCTTCATGTGAACACTACAAGACCTTACATATCATACCAACTCTTTGGATTTGTTATAGATTTATTTATAAATTAATAAATAATGTATAAAAAATTTCATAAAAAATAAAATAAATGATGAAATTATAAAGTATTAAATTATTTTCATAAACTCAAATACTTTTTTATTAACTTCGTCAAACACCTTCCTTTTTGTTTTTTGACAGAAACAAACTCAAGACATTTCATTAATAATCAAATGAGCAATACAAGAAGGAACATGATAAACACTTGGATTCTGGGCTGCAGTTTCCTTTATTTATTTATTTTAACACCTTTCCTAATCACAATAGGTTTGAAAACAAAAAATTTAAAATCTGGTCAATTTTTCTAAGGCTGCGGTTTCTTTTATTTTTATTTTTAATTCATATATAATATATCACTTACTTAAGTCTTAATTAAAAGAAAGATTAATTTTCACTTTTAATTCAAGGTATCACAATTGTGCAATTTTAATCTTTTTCAGATTTTGGTGATTTTCTTAGGTATAACAATTACGTATTTTAGTCTCTACGTTTAATAGACCAAAATCGAACTTGTTTACATATATAAATATAAAATAATATATATACCTAATGTCTGAAATGTTGGATATAGGGGGAGCTTCATGAAGTTTGGAAGTCTTTTATACAAGAAGAGTTTTGTGCTTTCAACATGACTTGAAGACTTGAAATTTTATGTAAAAGGAAAGCTATCTGATTGATCCATGCATTCATACATTCAATCATTCATTCATTGATTTAACAAAGTGGTTTTCATGAAAATCAAATAAAGCTTTTAATACTTTATTAAGGTTTTATTTTGACTCAAAGGTTTTTGAAAAAATTGTTTTTATACTGTTGTAATCGATTACATTAAAGACATAATCGATTAATTTGTTCTTAGTTCATTCTGTAAAAGCTTTCAAGAACAAATTAATCGATTACCTATCAGAATAATCGAGTATTTAACCTTTGTTTTCACATACACTGCTTTGTTGAAACACTTTAATCGATTACTAATAGATAGTAATCAATTACAAAGCTTTACATTGCTATACATGGTTTTAAGACTCTCTGGAAGAATCGATTACAATAGGTAGTAATCGATTACATAGGCAAAATTGTCTTCCTATCTTAATCGATTACCAAATGTTGTAATCGATTACATAGCTTATTCTATTTTATAAAGCTTCCTGATTTAATCGATTTCCAAAGACCGTAATCGATTACATAATGTATTTTGATAATTTGAAGCTCGAGTTCTTGCATCAACTAAAACACTCATGGGTTTTTGAGTGATTCTTAAAGCAAGAAGTTCTTTCAAAGGTTAAGGAAGAAGAATGTTCTGAGTTTGTTTTTTGTATTTCAACCTGAGTTGTTCATTCATATGCATATCATTAACTGGATTATCAGGTTGTTTCTTTCCTTAACTCATTGATTGTAATTTTGTTTACATAGTTTGTTGAATTTGGCTATTGTAATAGGATGCTTATAGCTTGGGACTAGAGAAGGATTCTCTAGCATAAAGATTAGAGTAGTGTTCTCTGAATCTTTCTCATTAGAAGTCTAATAGGATTTTAGATTTCTGTTCTTTATCTAGGGTTGATAAATGGGAGGTTCTTGTAAAAGCTTGTAAGAATATTTTATAATAGTGGAACTCTAATTCAGTGTGAATTAGAAGAAACTGGATGTAGCTTCAGGTTTTGAAGTGAACCAGTATAAATTGCCTGTGTTCTTGTTTCTATATCTCTATTCTCATATTATTCATTGATCTTTAATTATTTGAATCATATTCATTGTTCAACAAATTTTATTCTTGATCTATTGAATTCTTGGACTGAGCTATTTGATTGAGTAAAAGGTTTCTTGGTTTTGAAAGTAATAAAGATCCTGAAACTCTGATTTGAATTTGATTTTAAAATACCAAGGTTCAACCAATTCACTCCCCCTCTTGGTTGTTGTGAAGTATTCCTATTATTTTCATGAAATTGGACAATTGTAAGACTTAGAGATCTTAATTGGTGAAATTAGAAGTTGAGGGACTCAAAAAAGTATGTTTGTGATACCTATTAGACCCAATTGGCACAATTGTAATGAATAGGACTAAAATCACATAATTGTGATACCTAGAAGACCAAAAGAACATTGAAGCCTAAAAAAAGATAGATTTTGTTAAAGGCCACTTCTAGGGTGACCACATCATAGGTTTTCCAACATTTTACTCTCCCATCCTCTCCATTGTCTTCCCCACCAAATTTTACTCTCCCATCCTCTTCATTGTTTCCGCAGACCCCTCCATCGGCTTCCGACCGTCCATCACTACCGAGCATGTCATTTTTCTCCTCCTATCAGTTGCAAACACCACATTCACTACTAAAAAAAAATAGCTTTTAACATCGTCAATATAACATTGGTTTTTCAAAAACCGATGTTAAAAAGAACGCGGTGACAATTTTATAAATAAAATGTCATTGTTAACATCAGTTTTAAATAAACTGATGTTAACATATGGATTTTAACATTGATTTTTTAGGAAAACCGATGTTGTTTAAGCACTCACAACCTAGACAACATTGGTTTTTAGAAAACCAATGTTGTAAGTATCTAGACAACAACGATTTTTTAAGAAACCGGTATTGAGGTTTTTAAAAAATTAGCCACAATAGTGTTTAATTTTCATTTTGCTTCACTTCTTCCCAACCTAATAATTTTCATTTGTGTTTAATTTTCTCTTTCTTCACAAGAACCTCTGTTTCTTTTTCCCTCCCAACCTTCCACCACCAAAGAGCACGAAAATCGTGGCAGAGCACTGGGCTTCATCGAGGAGGCTTTGAGGATGAGATCTAGTATCGTGGCTAGATCTCGTATGCATCGTCATTGTGCGCAGTGGTCTTCCTTCCATCCACCGTGGTCCGGTATGCCTTCTTCGTTTCACACTGTTCTTTCCACTGCAAATCTCGTCTGCACCGTCGTCATGCGCGGTGCTGCCCGCATCTCCATCGCTGCCGTGAATGATGAAGCAAGGTGTCTCCCTCTTGTTACTCATCTCCATTGTACAGCTAGGGTTTTGAAATCCCTTTATCTTCTATTTTTGTCTTGTTTATTTTATTATTGTTTTTATTTGATGTAATTAATTGTGAATATTAGCTTGAGAGATAACGGGTTGAACTAGTTTAGTAAGAATCCCATTTGATACTCTTCTGGTAAGCATCCATTTTGTTTTATTTTTATTTTAGATATGATGTAGTGAAATATTATGGCAAAAGAAGTACATTGTTACGGCTGAGTTTACTTTATGGTGTATGAGAATAATTTGTCTCTTTGATCGGATTAATTTCTCTTGGGATTGAATTTTTTTTGGGAACAGTTTCTTGCCATTTTTAATTTTGTTTCTATTAGTATGCTCTAATTTCCGCATTTCTAATTTGATTTGATGGCACTTGCAGGCTCCAAACAAGGACAAGGCTCCCCCACCTTCATCCAAGGCCGCCAAGTATGGCAGTGGCAAGCAGAAGAAGAAGGTTCTTGTTTCTAGTTCAAGTTCTAATTTTTATTCCAATTCCTTATCTTTTTGCCAATTGGGTAATGCTAGATATGCGTGATGTATGGGTATTTGATGTCAAGGTTAGATTTGTGTTGTAATAGAAGTGGAGCAAGGGTAAGCAAAAGGAGAAGGTGCATAACACAGTGCTCTTTGATTAGGGTACCTATGACAAGCTTCTCTGGGAATTACAAGAACTTTAATGTGGGTGAGCTTATAAAAAATGGTGATTTGGTTAGTATATTTTGAGTAAAAGAAGTTTTAAAACAATTCGATGGATTCAATTTCTGAAGATTTGGAGTAGAAAATGAGAGTTTAGAAATTACGATGTGTTTAATGAGTATGTTTATGGATATGAAATCCTCTGTATAATGATTTTTAATTGCTGTGTGAATTCTTCACTTCATTTGAGGGAGATAATCAAACATAAATTAATAATTACACAGCCATGTTATCCTTAAGGTTATGTTATGTAATTAGTACATAATTACTCCTTTGAGGAAGAAGTTGGTGGTGGCATGTTCAATGAACATAATAGCCCCATAATTGTGTTGCAAAAACCAAAAATCTTGTTTTCACCAAAGTCCATTGAGGAGCTTGATGTAGCTGCAATAAAGCTACAGAAGGTTTACAAGAGCTACAGGACCAGAAGAAATCTGGTAGATTGTGTTGTTGTTTGTGAGGAGCTATGGTTTGTTCAATATCCATGTTTATGATCTTTTTTAAGTGCCTAAGGGATTTGTGTTGAATTTACTAATTTTTATACACAGTCACTAAAAGATAGTAATAATCTTATCATATCTAACTATTTCTGATTAGATTACACTTTTACCATATAGAGTATTTATTGCGAAAGTAATTATATTTTTCAATGGATTGTCTTTTTAAACAAAATCTACATGAACTGTAATTTTTATTATAAAATCATCAAGGTTTACAATTAATTGGTATGTCCCTGATTAGTGCTTAATTATTTTTCCTGAACGAGTGTTTTCTTTGAAACCTTAATTACAGGTGGAAGAAGGCCTTAGACATTGCTGCTGTTAGTCGTTGTTCAACGTCAAATTTTAACTCTGGTAAATCAGAAACAACTCTTTCAAAATGGGCAAGAGCTAGGACCATGGCTGCTAAGATACCCTTTTCGTGTGGGAAGCTAGAATCTTTGAATAAAGTGTTGTGTTTGCTTTAATAATATTTTAGCCATTAGTTTCCAATTAGGTCACGTATGATCAAGCCAAGTCTTATGTCATTATCTCTCACTGAAAATTGTTTAAGCTTAAAAGAAGCTATGGGTAAAAGAATACTTGGGTTTTGAGCTTGGAAAGACTTTTGTGTAAACACTAAACAATACTTGGGTCGTTGTTACTTAGAGAAACAAATCATAGAATTTGTGTTGAGCCTAAAGAGACTTGGTGTTAAAGAAAACTTGTAATAGTCTTACCTATTATTGAAAATCTTAGTGATATGCATATGCTATTCGTATAGGATAAGTTAAGATGCACATATGCTACTTTGTTGATGGTTTTTATTCGTAAAGAAAGTAGGGATGAACCAAGACAAAGCAAGATAAAAACTCTGTTCTTCTCTTTATTTTATCTATTTTAAAGTTGTTTAAGTTGTTTTAACACTTAAGATAAAAATTAAGATCCTTCTTCTCTTTTTTCATTTTTTCTTTGATTTTAGCTTTCTTTATGACTATATATCAGTATGTAGCTAAACTCCCTATTATTGAGATTAAATTTAGGTAACTTGACTATCATGTTAGTTCTCGTGTCCTAATTGTAGCCTAAGAAATTGGAAATTAACTAATTATCCATCTAAAAAGGTGGTTTTCTTCCACCTTTCCTGGTCAAGGATAATTTGGCAGCGTAATGAAGTTGTCACATGCCAAATTGAGAGGCTATATATGTTGTGAACCAAACTAGATAAAAAAAAAAGTATAACATTTGTCCTTTTTTGGCAACATATGACTAACTGGCTATATAGTTCATGAACAACAAACAATATTGTCATGGCTTGTTGCTAAAATGTGTGGTTCTTATTAGTTTTTAGTGTCCTAATTTTAACATAAGAAATTCTAAGTTAATTAACCTATTTATATATATAATTATTGTATAAAAACAATATCTAATTATTATATAAATAACAATTTAAATTGATAGAGAGATATTTTAAAATTACAAAGTCAATAAATAATAAATGTTTATAACATTTACATGTAGCAAACGTGAATGTCTCACAATATAATGAATCACCATGCTTTAGTGGAAGGGAAGTTTATAATTAAAACCAATAGTTTATTGGTAATTTTACAAAGGCTTCCTTGGCATGGCACGATAAAGCTAAGCCGATTTTGGTGTAGTACAATTTAAAATGGAAAATAAACTATTTGACTAATAATTTAATGATATGAGGTGGCCTTTTGGAACCTACTCATGATGGTTGCTTTAATTATTATTTTTTATGACAGGTTGTGCTAGTGTTATTACTCATGCCCAAGTGAAAGCATCATTTAGCCGTAGTCAGCCAATTGACTTAATGGTTATAGTGAGAGTGGTGCTAGTCAAAATTTTGAAAGTTGATGTAAGAAAAATATAAAAAAAAAGTGTTGAATAGTAGGATGAAATGGAAGAATCTCATTATTGTTTTCTTAAACTGAGTTTTACAACTCATGCAGTATTTAATTTTATGAGAGAATAGTTACAATTCTCGATCATATTGTTAATGAGACATTTCCTTTTCCATCAATGAATTTTGTAATTCTTGTTTGTGGGATGTGTTGTCTGTTAATGTTGATTGTCATATATTAATTAGATTTTCCCTTGTTTTTCTTTTTCTCGAGAGTTTTGGTACTTAATTATTAATGAATGTTTTTTATAATTAAAAATATATAAGAATTAGCACTACTTATAATCTATAAGAATATGCTCTTCTTTTTCTTGTCCTTTCTGTTTCATTTTGGTGTTCTATGTTGGGGCATTTGTGAACTGTAGGTTATATCTAATAATATAACTGAAATATGTAGGAATCGATTCCTGTCACTCAACTTGTCATGGAAGTTGTCTTCATAATGCAGGAATTTACTCAATCTTGGTTAATATTTCTTTGTAAACTATCCTCTCTTTGAGACATGTTTTGACCCCTGAAATTTAGCTTGTGAACTGAAAAGAACCAGCCTGAATTAATATTTATAGAGTTGTTTCTCTAATTGTTTCATTTTCCTCTAAAGGTATATGTTAGATAAATTGGTAACATTGTGATCCGTATAGAAGTCCCATGTCAAAATGAGACAAATTTTTATAGTAGATAAATCCTTAATAAGCAGCTAACCAAATACACTGAACTTAGTTTGATCATGTGATTATTTATGTATACACCCAACTACGTTTACTTTCCATTTTTACTCTATTTTTTTTTTAATTTTGACATTTAGGTTTTGGTCCTAATAGTGGTCTTAGGCCTTTTGGAGTGTCCCTCCTAGTTGTTAGGTTTGATGATAACGGGCCACAATTATTTCAAGTATGTTTATATTCTTTTTTTATGTAACTCTTGACATGGTTGCTTTAAACCTTGGCCAATTTTATCTTTAAAGAGTCATTCCTTATCTTAATTTTCTTTTTGTTGAGTATATTATATTTATTATGTTCCAATCTGACCCACGCTTGGCCCTCTCCATGATTTGAGCATCCGCATCTCCAGCATCGACCCACATTTACATATTTGCGTTTAATAGACCAAAATCGTACTTATATATATATATATATATATATATATATATATATATATATATATATATATATA
>PYAF01005873.1:97902-120808 GCA_007407185.1 Glycine tomentella
CATTTATATCATTGTTTAATTGTCATAGGCTGCACATAGTTATGGTGCTTAGGTAGTTAAAATTGTTCTTGAAATGACATAATGTGAGTTTTTCCTTATTAGTGTAGCTTGTGGAATTCATTAATTCATAAGTGAAGTCACTTGATTTTTCTTCACGTATTTTTATTTTTCTATTATTGGATTCTGATTTCCATTATCCTAATAAAGATGTTGGTGCTTGAAATTCTAATAGGTGACAGAAAGAATAACTTATGATTTAATATTGAATTGCATACTTGTATATCTACTTCCGGGGTTGAATTTCAAAACCTTGTTCTCTTAAAATGCGAATTCGTACTCTTCTAAACATTATTTTTTATTTTTTATTTTTTGTTTTTTTTATTTTTTTAAAAACGTACAAAGACTGTTCTAGGAAAAACCGTCTTTGTATGTGGACATTCAAAGACGGTTTTGCCTAAAAACTGTCTTCGTATATTTTGTTTTTTATTTTTCTTTTTTTTTAAAAAGGATACAAAGACGGTTCTAGGGAAAACCGTCTTTGTATGTGGACATACAAAGACGGTTTTACCTAAAAACCGTCTTTGTATGTTTTGTTTTTGTTTTTTTTTATTTTTTAAAAAAGGATACAAAGACGGTTCTAGCCAAAACCTTCTTCTCGGTTCTCCGTAAAACCGTCTTTGTATATTTTATTTTTTGTTTTTTTTAAAAAAGATACAAAGACGGTTTTAGGCAAAACCGTCTTTGTATGTTTTATTTTTTGTTTTTTTTTTTAAAATAAAGGATACAAAGACGGTTTTAGGCAAAACCGTCTTCGTATCTAATTTTTTTTTTAAAAAAAAATACAAGAAACAAAGACGGTTTTTCTAAAAACTGTCTTTGTTTGGTCATCTACGAAGACGGTTTTTTGAGAAACAGTCGTCGAATGCTCCTTTAAAAAAAAATAACAAATCAATAGAAACAAAGACGGTTTGGTGCAAAATCGTCTTTGTAACACCCCATACAAAGACGATTTTTGAAATAACCGTCTTTGTTTGTCCTCGTAAAAAAAAATAATCGGATACGAAGATGGTTTTTAGAACCGTCGTCGAAAGGTCCAACTTACAACGACACGCGTATAGATGACGGTTCTAGAACCGTCGTCGTATGTGTTCTAGAACCGTCGTCGTTTGTTCCGTGTGTAGTAGTGCAGGTACCTTCCTCCTTCTCATTTACTTTATGGTTTCAATAGCATTCATAATTTAATTTATTCCAATCACGTGCCTTCATTCATTCTTCGTTAATTCCTGTTTTTGGACTTCTGGGTATTATTGTTCTTGTTTCTTTGATTCTTGTTTCTGGACTTCATTCCATAATCTTCCGTCTCCTTTCTCTTTCGGCTTGTGTCCTTAGATTCTGGTAGTTGGTTTTCCTTTTTCATTATGAAACTTACCCCTGAAGAAGAGGAACAACTGCGGAAAACCGTCACCCCCTCCGTTAGGTGATGGATATTTGCGTCCCCCCACTGAAGAGGAAAAAGAGAAAGAAGAAGAGAGGAAATTCCTGCGTGGTTACTCCAAAGGCTCTTCTTCTTCCAAAAAATCCAAAACTCCAAAAACATCTAAAACTCCAAAACCACCTCCTAAAAACGTGGCAAAAAAAAATGACATCCCCCAGTCTAGGACTAGGTATACCCCCCTCATAAGACTCCTGACCTTCCTAACCCTAATGTTCATAACTCTCCAAATTTGTCAGAAGATTCTGGATCCCTTTCTTCATCCTCGGATTCTTTCTCCGAGGTCTCCTCACAATCCTCAAATGAGAATTTTGAGATCCGATATGATGCTTGCTTTGATTGTGTTGCTGAAAGCATTCACTATTTGCGCATCGGGTCTGATGAAATGGCTGACTCAATACTCAGGTATTGCCGACATAACCCCGTGCTTATTCCTATAACAACAAAAACTCCCCGCACATCAAAGTTACTTCCCCAGTCAGCTACTCCTGCCGAGGTCCGCAATCCAGCCCCCTCTACCTGTTTGCTCAGTTTTACCCCTTCAGGTACACTATACTGATCCTTCTCCTCTTTTATTTTCGTAGGTATATATGGATCCTTCCTCGGAAATTGTTGGTGAATCACCATCGGCCGGGTCCCAATCAGATACTCCTCCTCCTTTGGCCTCCAAGTTCCCTTGGGTCACCCACGAAGTACTGAGCACTTTTTCTATTCTCGATCCGGCGCTCATTGCTGCAACTCCCGTAGGGAATCAAGACGGGTTTGTTATCTGAGCCCCTGGCCCGGACGAACCAATCTGTGCCACTCGAGAAGGGCTTGAACCCAACTTCTTCTTTTACCGAGATATAGTAACCCAACTAGGAATCCGTTTTCCCTTTTCCGCCTTTGAAACTGAAGTATTGAATCATCTTTGCATTACCCCCTCTCAACTTCACCCCAATAGTTGGGGATTTGTTAAGACCTTTGAATTATTTTGCAAAGACTTAGGAATTCCCTGTACTGTCCCCTTATTCTTTTATTATTATAATGTCCATACCGGTAGAATAGGTAAGGAACCCCCAATCGAAAAGGATGGATTTCCCTCTGGGGTCGATCCAAGTGTAAACTATTTATCCCTTATTATACCAAATCCTTCAAAGCTTTTAAGGACAAATATTTCAAAGTTGTTGCCGAGCCGGGTAAACAACCATTCTTTTTGTCTGGCGTCGAATCGACCGACGTGGAATGGAAATTCCTGCTATATTGGTCAAAGGCTCACCATGATCTCCGCAGCGCCTCCTATCGATTCACCGAGGAAGACTTGCTGGATTCAGATGTTTCTTCAATCTTCCGAATTACCGAGTATTTAGATGCTCATGGCTCGCCCAACACGATAGATTATCTCCGTGATCTTTGAACCGGATGTCTATTCATTGTATTGTGCCAATATTTACATTGTTATTTCATTAATATTGCCGAGATCACCTCTAAATTGACTTGGTTTGTTTTACAGCTGTCGACATGGGTCCTCAACCATCCTCCACTTCCAAGCCTGCACAGACTCCTGCTGTCGACTTATCTGCTCGGCCCCTGAGACCGATCGATACTGGGTCCTCGGGGCGCAAAGCTTCTGGTGCCCCCCATTTTGCCGAGAAGCAAAGCGCTTCCGCTGATGTGGCCGGTAAAAAGGGGCCACCCTCCGAGGCAACCAAGGACAAGGCGACGACTTTAGTGACAGCTGCCAAGCCGGCACAGTCACTCAAACGAACCCAGCCTCCTTCCTACTAGACGACTTTGGAAAGGGACAAGAAAACCAAAGTGACCAATCCGCGCCCACTGGTTCAACAAGAAAGGGTGAGCATGACTATCCCGGACCATGTTATCCGACCCGACACTATGGCGATAGTGCCCCCTTTTATGCCAGATTCATCCTCGGTTTTGGATTCTACCAATTCCGGACCCCGTGATAAGGAATCTCACCCCTCGACCGGGAACCTGTGGGAGAAAGGGGTGACTGGTGAGCTTTTCACCATCGCTAAGGCCCCTGCTCGGCTGCTGGAACCCAGGCACTTCGGAGATATTGATTATGATGAGCTCGGCCTTATTGAGGAGAATACTTACAATGTGCTTCTTTAGTGCAGTGTTTCTCCACTTTGCAGCACAGGTACGTCATCTCGTGGATGAGCTGGAGGCTTCTCGGGAGGAGAATAAGAAGACCCTCGAAGAGCTCCTCTCGCTCAATCTGAAAACAAAAAAATTAAAGAGGAACTTCTTACTTCCCAGACTTCCAACGCCTCCCTCCGTTCTGACCTTGGCCGAGCTCTAGTCGACTTGGAGGCTGCTGAACAATGTGAAGCCCTGTACTCTTCCAAGCTTAACGACCTGAAGAAACTTTTAGAAGACAAAACACGGGCTGCCGAGGAGGAGATATCTTCTATGGGGGACACCTTAGCGTCTACGGTGGAAGAAGCCTTTAACAACACCCTGGAACAAGTTTGGTGTCTAAACCCAGGCATTGAATTCAACACTTCCGGGATGCATTATTTGGCTTATGTGGAAGAAGGTAAAATAGTTCCTCCTTCCCTTCCTGAGGATTCCACAATCCCCGCGGCCGAAGATCCAACCCCCGAAGAACAAATGACCTCTGCCTGCCAACCGAACAGCCAGCCTCCCTCCGAGATTTGAAGGGTCGGGATGCCGGTTTTCTATGTAATTGTTTACGAGTTGTTTACTTCCTTTAAGCTTTCTTTGGATACTTCCGGGTTCAATCCCGAAACATTTCGCATTTTACCTTTTTCTGGGTTCAAGCCCGAAACACTGCACAACTCACTTTGCTTTACGTTAAATTGCTTAACTCGTTAAAGCTTCCCTTTGACATGTTGCCATTGTTTTCATTTATCGTGAACTGGGTTATATTGTTCAACCAAATCATATTCTGCGTGCGCAATAAATATTATCTTAGTTCCAATGGCTAAGTTATCTTAATCCCATTGGCTAAGTATTGTTTATAAATATTTGCTTGAGATATATCCGGATATTAACAATGACCAACTTACTGAAGGAAATCCATCGAACGGACCTTCCTTGTGTCAATTTGATCAAGATTGACCAGCATATCTGATATGAACCAATATGGGGTTCATTGTTTTTACGGATCGTCCTTGAAAAGGCTTCTTATTAAAACATAAGAAAAAGGTGCACGCCAAGTGTTTGACGAAAAGAAATAAAGATAAGGACAATATGAAGAAAAATGCAGAGCAAAAATAACGAATTTAACATGAACAAGATGTTAAAGAAAATAGAATAAAAATAAAAAGGTGGGGAAGACAAGAAATGGAAGAAGACACCACACCTTATGAAAAGTGATAAGTCCCGTGGGGATTCGCCACAAAGATTATAGAAACCTTTGATAAGAACCAATGTTTGGTCCAATTAAGAACCTAAGAGGAACTTCCTCTCACACACTTTTTAAAAGTGTAAAGGTTTTTTTATTCAATTCCAAGGTGAGTACATAAGACAATTGAATGGCTATTTATAGCTAACAAGTGGTGTCTCTCTCCTTTTTCTCTCCAATGTGGGACTTTAGTTACATATTCCTTATACTAAAAAAAATGTAATTCATGCTTAACTTTATGTCCCATTTTCATCATCATAGATGCTGAATTTGGACTTGAGACTAAAATACAATTTGTAAGGAATCTTTAGAGCTTTCAAACGCATCAAAGAATGCCTAAAACAGATATCTAAAACTCAAGTTATGTTCAAAACATTTGAGGTATGTAGGTTCTTCACTCATTAGTCTTTGGACTCTTCACTCATTTGAATCAATTGGAGCAATCTAAACTCTTCTTCCGGGTTGGTCTTTGGACTCAAGGCAAGGTTGATATGTTGACCCAATGCTTGAGAAAGGAAGTAGTTCACTCCATGATCCAATGCTTCTTGTGCTTCCTTTGATCTTGCCCTTGTCATAGGTCCTCGCAATTCTTGATCCTCATCAATATCAATCATTGTTAACGATCCACTCAAGACACGTTTCTAGTATTATTTTCAGTTTTAAGTGAACAATATGAATCTCATTTTGCCGGGATCCATACTCAATGTAAAACATACACAATAATACTGAATGAAATACTTTATTCGAATCAATACCGTCGTATTACAATGAATCTATGGCTGTTTTACATGCGACGTGACCCGAGGTATCTCATATTCATTCTCGGTTCATAACTCCACAGAAACCAACCATTCACGCTTACAACCGTATTACATTATTTTGTTTGTGATCTCAGTGAAATAGAACCATATGAACCCGGAATCATCAGTGATAATGATCCAGTTCATACTCTAAATAAAAGAGAAACCCACAAACTTCTTTTGAACGAAATAAAAATCATTTGCGATCTCAATGAAAAAGAACCATATGAACCCGGAATCAACAATGATAACCGTCCAGGTCATACTCTCAATAAAAGAGAAACCACAAACTTCTTTTGAACGAAATAAAATTCATTGCCTAATCAACTATAGTACTTCTTGAGTTTATCCGCATTCCATGTTCGCTTGACCATTTTCCCTTGCAAAGTTTCCAGAATGTATGCTCCTTGACCAAGTTTCTATGCTACGCGGTATGGTCCTTCCCAGTTTGTGGCTAACTTTCCATCCCGGGTATTTTTATTGCCGATATCTGCTCTTCTTAAGACCAAGTCGGACTATTCAAATTGTTGAGGCACAACCTTATTATTATAGGTTTTTGCGACGCGTTGCTTGGTTAGAAGATCTCGGGCATGGACGACGATTCAGACTTCTTCTATCAAACTTGACTCTACTGCCAATGCCTAACTGTTTTCTTCCTCGCCATTCTAGAGCACTTGTTCACGCCTCCATGAAGGCTGTCCGACTTCGACTAGTATCATAGCTTCGCAGCCATAGGTCATTCGAAAAGGTGTTTCGCCCGTTGACGTCTGAGCTGTGGTTCAGATTCCCCATATCACATAATATAATTGTTCCACCCAGCCCGAACCAGCATCATACATTCTTTTCCGTAAAGCCTCTATAATCACTTTGTTTGCGGCCTCGGCTTGTCCATTGGACTGAGGGTGTTCCACCGAGGCAAAGTGATGTTTTATCTGCAATCCGGCCATCATCTCCTGGAAGCGCTTATTTGTGAATTGGGTGCCATTGTCAGTGATGACTTCACCCGGGATCCCGAAGCTTGCCACAATATTCCTCTCAAAAATTTATTACACCCGAGCTGATGTGATCGAGGCTAGTGGCTCGGCTTCAATCCATTTAGTGAAGTAGTCTACTGCAACAACCAACCATTTTAACTGGGCTTCCGCCGCTTTGAATGGTCCTAATAAGTCCATCCCCCATTTGTAGAACGGCCACGGCGCTGAGATCTGTTGCACTCCTCCGATAGGGATAATAGTTGTGTAGCATGTTTCTGGCAACTCTCACATTTCCTTACATGAGCCGCTGAATCTGCTCCTATTGTGGGCCAATAATACCCGGCATGCAGTGCTTTCCTTGCTAACGCTCTAGCCCTCATATGCTGCCCGTTGATACCTTCATGTATCTCAGATAAAATGTATTCGACCTGGTCTGGTTTTAAGCAAACTAACATCGGGGTGTGCAATCATCTGCGATATAACTCGTTTCCTCTGATTGCATACATGGCGGCTGTCCGCATCAATTTACTCGATTCTATCGCATCTTCTGGGAGTATCCCTCTTTCCAAATAATCAATTATCGGTCTCCTCCAATCATCCTCGACTGCGATTACCATCACACAAGTTGGCTGGGATATCTCTTGTTGAATCACAGTTCGATTATTGCCCGGGCTTTTGGTGCTAGCTAGCTTGGACAGGATGTCGGCTCTTGTGTTGTCTTCCCTCGAGATGTGATTGACTTCTACCTTATCAAATTCAGCTATAAGTTCCTTTACTTTGTACAAATATCATGCCAACAGCGGTCCCTTGATCTGATAACGCCCTTCGATCTGTGCCGTAATGAGTTGTGAGTCGGTAAATACCTTTATTTTCTTGGCCTCTTGCTCCTTCGCCTGTAGGAGTCCAGAAATTAGCGCTTCATACTCGGCTTAATTGTTGGATGTTGGGAAATTCAAGCCCAATGCCTGCACAATGGTTAAAAACAGAAATAGTCGATCACTACCACCGCCTGCTGAGATGGCAGGAAGAGAAAATTGAAGCGTAGATCGACGGGAGGAGGTACAGGTGACGGAAGCAGTTTCAAATACTGCTTCATCTCCTGTCCTAACCGAGCAGCAGAGAGTAAATCTGATACATCAAGCAGCACAAGAGATAGAACCGGATGATTGACTCGTTAATAATGTTCTTAGATCGATTTTAAATTGTATTGAGAACATGGAGAGAAGACAATCTTTCCATTGGCAAGATGACATCAGAAACATAACCCAGCAGATGAAGGAACGTAACGAAGAATGGAGAGGTGAGGAGGCTCAACGGATGTTGTAGATGGAACAACGATTGAGGAGCATGGAGACTCGACGAGATCGGGCGGATCGAGATGAAGATGGACCGCAGACATTTCAACATCCAGTAGTTCCGTCAAATCATCACGGAAATCTTTAGCAGCCTGGTGGCCGGTTTGAAGCCAGACTCGCATCTCGTGAATGAGTCCAGAATCATGAACATTCACAAGTTGAAGAAAGAAGTAATGGTCATGGAAACAGTTGAGCCCATGATCCAGAAATCCAGCGACAAGGACATCGGTTAGTAGTGAAAGATTGTGATCCCGAGGTAGAAGCCGTATCCCGAGGAAAGAAGGAAAGGGCCAATATATCGAAGGAAATACAATAAGGGACAGCAGAATAATAGTCCTTTTATTGATGAGATAGTGAATGCTCGGTACTTGGATGATTTCGATGGTTCCTTTTTGTCCAATTATGATGGAACTCAGGATCCTCAGGTGCACATCGATGAGTTTGACCTACAGATGTGCGTTTGGGGCATTAACGAGCCTATCATTTAACGGATTTTTGTTACTACTTTGACCGGAGCTGCTCAAGCTTGGTTCCATACCTTGTCGCCGAGGTCAATTAGAAATTTCGAAGATTTTGGGCAGCGATTTTTGCTTAATTTTGCAACCAGTAAAAAATAGTCGAAGTCCGAGTTCGCGTTAGGAAAGATAAAGCAATTACCCGGTGAAACGATGCAGAGTTATCTGGATTTTTTTAAGGAGGCAGCATTGCAAGTATAGGGTTTGGAGGAGCAGGTTCACGTATACCTTATTTCGGCCGGGTTAAATGGATCCTTTAGATTCGCAAAATCAATCTATAAGGACCCGGTAAAATCCTTGATGGAGTTTCGAGCACGGTCAAAGAAATATCTAGAGTTGGAGCAGATGGAGATAGCAAACGCACCAGGTCGCGAGAAAGAACGGAGTCCTAGGAGGAAAAGCCCACCGTCTAAGAAGGCAGTGTAACACCTTCATAATTCAATATATATATATATATATATATATATATGTGTGTGAATTTTCTTATAAGATTATTAATATGAAATTCTAGATAAAATGACGAAAATGCCCCTGGACATTTTAAAAAATGACAAAAATACCCTTTAGCCCTGACAACGCCAGATAGCCTCAGTAATGCTATAAACACCTAATAAAAGTACAGTATGATTCTAGATAAGGGATTACTGACATTGTTAATAAAGAAAAACCATAAATTAGAATTTTTAGAAATTTTGGAAGAAATTCTGAAAAGAATTCAATCTAGACTAACTTAAGTCTCAGAAAAACACAGAAAAAAGAAAGATACAATCTGTGGAATTTTCTCCTAATTATAGGAGGAATAGATTCTTTAATAAATTAGTTTAGCCATTTTACTAATTAAAAACAAAATGAACCAATAAGAATTTAGATAAAGCCATTGGAAGAAAGATAAATGACATCCTAAAAATGTTACTAAAACTTAGGTCAGTTTCTAAAAAATTTTAGAATTTTATTCTTGAGAAATCAATTAGACTTAGGCTTTCATAAATTATAGAAACAATTTTATTCAATTTCAAGACATAAATTAAGTAAAACAAAGCATGAAATTGCCTAAAACATAGCCATCCACGTGAACAAGCAAAATTGAAACAAAATTGCTTCCAAAACAAAGCTTGGCCGTGGACATCAAGGAAGAATGGAGAAAGCTTGAGAAAAATCAAGACCTAGGACACTTGTATGGCTAAAAAGCTAGGTAACTTGTAATTGGACCATTTGGAAAGCTAAACCATTATGACTTTGGAAATAATGCAACAAAAATCTACTAAACCTAAGCCATTCCACGTGAATGAAGAAAAACCAAAGGGAATGCATCTAAACTTGCCTAGTCCACGTGCAAAGCTAGAAGGAAAGCGAGAAATGTAGAATTTTCATGAAGTAGGACACTTGTAAGGTGGGAAATCCTTAGCCAATGAAAAGAAACCAACTAGAAAGCAAAGAAATCATAAGCTTTGGAGATATTTTAGCAAAAAGCCAATTCACCTAGTTTATAAAAAGGATGGTGGGGACCAAAGTGGATGCTAGTTCACGTGTAGCATCCCACTTCCATCCTACATCCCTTTCACTTGAATAAAAAAGCAAACCAAGGCCCACACCTTAGGAGTTCACGTGTAAAAGCTAAGAGTGGTTGAAGAGAGTTTGCAAAAAATTCCAAAAAGAAAGCAAGGTATGGGGAAGTGTTATGATAAATATACTTTAGATATTTATTATGTTACATTTTCATTTATTTCTATAAGAATCAAGCTTTGTTTACCATGTGTTTGATGAAATGCTTCAAAGAACTAAAGTGGGTACATGGATGATGATTTGAATAAGTAACTTAAAGTAACTTAAAGAATAAATAAACTTGAATATAGTTTAATAAGAAAGTGATTAAAGTGACTTAAATCTTTACATATTATGACTATATTTAACAAAGTAATTGATTCGATGATTTACTAAAGTTTATGTGTTATATCTTGTTACTTATTCGATGTTTTACCAAAGTTTGTATGTTATATACTCAATGGATGTTTTACTAAAGTTTGTATGTTGAATATTGCTAAAAATGTTCTATAAATCCTTGAGGATGTCCACTAAATCTCATGAGGAAATTATGATGAAAACATATCTTTTATATTGAATTTATGAAAATGGGTGATTGAAAGTGTACAGTTTAAAGTATATGAGAATATGAGAAATAAATTAATGGTGAAGAGCAAATAAGAAATAAAAGTAATTCATTACATATTTCATCTGCATTTAATTACCTCAGAGAGGAGGTAATAGAGTTTCCTCAAGAGGAGGTATGTCAGATAGCTAAACTGAGTCCATGCGTTCAGACAAGAGGAGTCTGAGCTGGGGGGTAGTTGAGACAGTGAGGACCACACCACCATGATGATCACATGGATGGAGGTGACCTTCCTATCGCGACACTGGGCTACCCTGACTGAATGGATAAGTTCGTTCCACTGAGAGAGGGTGGGGCTATCTTGACTATTGTACCATGTAATGAGAATCTAAGATCTCAGTCATGCATCATTTTAACAAAGAATCATGCATCTATTATGCATTTATCATGTATCTTGTTTTATGAGTGTTACTTTAATTTGCTATGGACCTATTGCTTTATCTAACTATTTTTATCATATACTTACCCTATTTTGTGTTTGTGGTTGACACCTGTGATGACCCCAATTTATTGGACGAGCAGAGAAACAGTGAAACATAAGCCATGATGGTGTGATGGGAGAGCTTGGATGACTTGTATTATGTATTTGGTGTTTTGTTGACTCTGATGTTATGTAATTTATACTAGACTAGTCTAGTCTGTTAGTCTGTATTTGGACTGTATTATGTAGACTGTACCTTGGACTGTATAATATTTTATTTGGAACTAAGAAGTATTTGATGATAATGAATCCTGATTGAGGGGCTAACACTTGGTACTTGTTATTGGGCCTTATACCTAAGCCCAACTATTATTTTCATAACACCTGTAATGTTCACTGATGCTTCCTTCCAATTTACTCGGCTAAAATCTCTAACTATTGAGATCAAGATATCTATTTGTTGTGATCCTCTTCCCAGCTGTTTCGTGCCTAGTTTAGATCTCCTTGATTATTGTTAAGATTCTAACATTGGATCCTTAATGGGCCTTTATGTTATTAACACTACTAGGCCCATATATCGAATCCGTAACAGTTGCCCCCAGCCCGGTAATCTAGTAGTCTGGGTTTCCGGGATGCATATTATATTTACCTTGAATTTTGATCGCGAATTATTCCCAAGTATTCAAGCCAAGTTGGATTCTAATCATTGATTTTTATTCCTTCTTGTGATTGTCAATCATCCGGTTCCGAGGATTATCTGTTTTAATCGCTAGGTTTTTCCCCTAACCCAGATTACTACGAGAAAAGTATCCTGGAGGGCCGGTACAACATTTATATCCCAAAGGATCGGTACGACATTTATATCAGTTGATGTATTTTCTCAAAGTTGGATCCCGGTTTTTCACGTATTTCGGGTTGTTTACTTATTTGCAATAGTGACTGTCCATATCCGAGTAGTGTATGCGTTTCGGTTCCCCTGGATTTGTATAGTATTCCCCCGGATTTGGACATTAGCGGGGGCCCTACATATCTCGGAGCAGGAATGGGGAACGTTTGCCCTGAAATTGCTTTCTGTCACTTGTCATATCATTTAATGCTGTGTTTTGAGCCTTCACCTTTGCCATTTCCGTCACTTCGTCTTCTAAGCTTTTAAGAAATCTTCGTAAAACTAGTATTCCCATTATCATACATTTCTTGCTTGTGCTTTTATTTCAATTGCATTCTATTGGTTGTTCTTGGGGTACTTTCAACCTTGTTCATTTTCTGGGTCTGGTTTCTTTGTTGCAAGTATTTCAATTCTTCGAACAATTTTGTTGCTGCATTTTGTTTCCCTTATCTATAATGAGCATTTCTCTCGAAGAAGAGGCGAGATTACGCCGAACCATTCCCCCTAGGTCTGGGTATTGGTTATTTGGTTTGCCCGTTCCTGAAGAAGAAAAGGAGCAGGCTCTGCTTCTTCGCTCGTATGCTGGTGGGGTTAGCAGAAAAGGGAAAATTAAAGTTCCCGAAAACAAAACTTATTTACCTTAAACCAAAACTCCTTTAGACATTAGGGTTTCCTCCATACATTCTTCTCCTTTTTTCTCAGGGTTCTAAAGTGAAGAATCCTCATTCTTCATTGTCCCAAAATAGTATAATCCTTTCCTCATAACCTGGTTTAAAAACCCGGTTCGATCCATGCTTTGATTGCATCTTTGAGAGCGACCTTCTTCTAGGGTCTGGGTATGATTCAATGGCTGAGTCACTGCTCGAGTTTTGTCGCCACAACCCGATTTTTGTCTCTGAACCGGTTATCACCCAACTAAAATCATGTCTATGTCGAGTAGTGCTTCCGGTTCTGCCAAGCAACTTGATGAGTTTGAGGATATCATCCTTGTTTCAAATGATTCTTCTAGTTCAACACACTCTCCTCGCAATCAAAAATATATTTCTTTAGGTATGTTACTATCTTACTGATTTCCATTTGTTTGACGTAGGTATTTATGGGCCCATCATTGGAACAAGTTGCCAAGTCCCAATCCGCTGAATCACATCCCAATTCCCCTTCTCATGCCTTGTCTTCTAAATTTCCATGGGTGACCCGGGAAGTTCTGCAAACGTTGTCCAAGCTTAACTCAGAGGACGTTGCTGCACTTCCTGTTAGGAATCAGGAAAATTTTTACCTGCACCCCCTGATAAGGACGAGCC
Organism: Glycine tomentella; assembly: GCA_007407185.1. Lineage (NCBI taxonomy): Eukaryota > Viridiplantae > Streptophyta > Magnoliopsida > Fabales > Fabaceae > Glycine > Glycine tomentella. The sequence continues at coordinate 111,187 of PYAF01005873.1, forward strand.
AATTTGTTCTTCGAGGGAGGGGAGTAACCCGTCTTTTTTCTTTTTCTACAAAGATGTGATAACCCGGATAGGGATCTGATTTCCCTTGTCCGAGTTTCAGATGAACGTTTTGAATCACCTTCATGTAGCTCCCTCACAACTGCATCGAAATAGCTAGGGCTTCCTTAAAGCTTTTGAGCAATTTTGTGAACACTTAAAAATTTCCTGTACAGTTCCTCTTTTCTTTTATTACTTCACTGTTCAAACTGGTAGGACAGGTAAGGAACCCCCAAATAAGAAAGGATGAATTTTCGTCTGGGGTCATACAGAGCGCAAGCCCTTTCGTGTGCATACAGATTCTTTTAAAAAATTTAAACACAAGTATTTCAAGGTTGTTGCTGAACCCGACAAACAACCTATTTTCCTTTGTTCTGCTGACTCCCGGGATGTATAGTGGAAATTTCTGCTCTATTGGTCCTATACACACCATGACTTTCCACCAGCCAGTTATCGTTTTGAGGAAATGGGTTTATCTGACACGGATGCTTTAGCGGTTACCCAGTTAGCTACCGATAAAGAAGCTCATGGTCACTCCAACGTTGCTTCCTTTATTTTCAATAGTCAATATGGGTTTCTCTCAGAATCGAGTATGATTATATTCATTTTTAATATGATTATGTATAACTTTGCTTGCTTTAATCGTTACTGTATTTTCTTTTGCAGTTGTCGATACGGAAAAATAGTCAGTGTCCCCCAACCTAGATTCTGGTGTAGATAAAACAGCTCTGCCCAGCTCGGCTTCCGGCAATCCCTCGACCGCCAAGCCACCAAGACAACCTCACACCCCTCCTTATCTCACTGCTTTAGTGTTGGGGAAAGGTGCTATGGCCACTAGTTTTGGGTCAAAGAAATCGAAGCTTTCTGAGGCCCAAAAGGGTAAGGCTATATAAACTGCCTCAATGCCTGCTCCAAAAACCCAGAAGGAGAAAATTCTTGATACTCCAGTGGCACATGCTCCCGTAGTACCTTCACCTGAGTTACTTGCCCTTTCACCAACTTTGGATACCTCTGCTTCCACCGCCACTGAATTGTTACCCGGATCCCTTTGTGATAAGGGTGTTACTGAGGAACTCTTTAGTGTTGTCCGTGCGCCCAAGCGCTTCATGGATTTAGTTCTCTTTTCGGATGCTGACATTCAAGAACTCAACATTATAGAGCTTAATGCTATGAAGTGTGCATCCCTGGTTCAGGAGTTTGGCGATTGTGAATACCGGGTTTGCGAGAACTGTCAATGAGCTTCAAGTGGCCAGGGAGGAAACAAGAAAAATTCATGAGGAACTCCTTATGGTTCAGAGTACGACCTCAAAAGAACTCCAATCGTCCCATGCTGAAGCCGAGAAGATTCGTGAAGAATTGCTTGTATCCCGCGAGGAAGCAAAGAATGCTCGTGAAGAATTACTTGGGACTCAAAATACTGTTGTAAAGTTGAGGTCTGACGTAAATACCTTGCGAAAAATGAATATTGTCACGACCAAAGTTTTAAAGATTTGGACGTGTTGTATGTTCAGCAAAGTCAAACGCAGAAGCAGACTGAGGCTAAGCTGGAATATGTAAGGTCCCAACTTTCTTCAGCGGTAGAGGGATCATTTAATAATGCGTTGGAGCATATTCATTTTTTGAACCTCGGGATTGAGCTTAATACCTTGGGTATGCACTTTAAATAATTCACTAGTGATGGCAAGTTAATGTCCCTTCCTTCTGCTTGCGAGAATTCAATGACTAAACTAGACGAAGGTCAAAACCGCAGAGAGGAGGAAGTGGCTCCTGCCAATTAAGCTGACGACCAAGCTTAATCTCGATTAACCTGAGTTTCTGAAAGGGCCGGGATGCCGGTTGGATTTGTAATCTTGTTCTTTTTTTTTTGTTAGGGTCTTTGTGTCTCGTTTGTATTGAACATAGTCAAGCCTGTTCCCGGTTTACTCTGTTTAACATTTTTGACATTGTGCTTATAATTGCGACCCGTTCTTCAATATTTTTCTTATTAACGCGTGAATCCATACTATATTGGATTTTATTAAATGATTTGGCCAAAATCAAGTATTTTTCGCAGTCTGCATAAATATGCGTCTGGTTTTCAACGACCAGGCATTATATTGTGCAAAGACTCGTTTTTTCTTTTGACACACGTTCTGGGTTATCATCCCTGAAGTTAATCCAGACAAAGATTACTTTGCTACATGTAGACGTTTGATTTTTTGACCAATTGTATCTACATTTCAACCTGATCAGGGTTTAAATAGCATACTTTATTTTTGCCAAGATAATAATTTTGATTCATCATATACCCGAAGGTTTTATTACTTCCATGTATCTTTCATACCCCGGTAATGATAACCAGTTTCCTTCATTAACATATTGCAAAATTATAATAAAGACAAAGGTGCTTCATTTATTTGCAAACTTGCTATAAAATGGCTCGTGATCCCAACAAAGGAGGAATAACACTATTGCCAAATTATGCTTACAAATCCTACTTAAAGGAATTTTTCCTAAACTACGACTTATTGATCCTAACAAAGGAAAAGTATTAACATTACTTGCAGAAACCAAGACTTATTGTTCTTAACAAAGGAAAATATTAACATTACTTGCTGAAACCATGGCTTATTGTTCCTAACAAAGGAGAAATATTGACCCAGGATTAAACTCTGGAACCAGATCTAACTATAGTATACTTTCAGCTTATTTGTATTCTAGGTTCATTTAATTGCCTTCCTGTCCACAGTTTCCAACATGTAAGCTCCCTTGTCGAGTTTCTCTGTAACCCGGTAAGGTCCTTCCCAGTTGGCTGCTAACTTCATCTCTGGTGTTTTTATTTCCAATGTCTGCTCGTCGAAGTACTAGACCCCCCTTGTCGAAAGTCCTGGATCTCACTCTCTTGTTATACTTAGCGGCTGGCAGCTATTTTGCTGCTAAATCTCGGCAATGTGCATCAACCCGGACTTCATCGACCAAGTCTAACTCTATAGCTAGAGCTTCATTGTTCGTTTTTTCTTCTCCTTGAAGGACATTCTTTCTTCTCCAAGATGGTTGACGAATTTCAACTGGTATTATTGCTTCGCAACCATATGTCATTCTAAACGGGGTTTCTTTGGTGGACGTTTGAACGGAGGTCCTGTACCCCCATAGAACATAATGTAGTTGTTCAACCCAACTGGAACAGCCTTTTTGCATATGCTTCCTTAAGCCGGCTACAATCACTATATTTGTAGCTTCGACTTGCCCGTTAGACTGTGGGTGTTCTACCAAAGCAAAATGGTGTTTGATATGGAAACCATCCATCATCTCTTGGAACCACTTGTCGATAAATTGAGTGTTGTTGTTTGTCACAATTTCGCCCGGGATACCAAACCTTGAAATGATGTTTCTTTCGAAGAATCTTTGCACCCGAGCTGATGTTATGGTGGAAACAGGTTCCGCTTCTATCCACTTCGTGAAATAATCCACTACAACTATTAACCATTTCACCTGTCCTTCTACTGCCTTGAATGGTTCCAATAGATCCATTCCCAACTTAATAAAAGGGCATGGAGTCGAGACAGATTTAAACTCAACATGCATGGACCATATTATCTTAGCATGCTTCTGACAACTTTCACATTTTTTTACGTGATTCATAGAATCAAATTTCATTGTTGGCCCATAATATCCAACGCGAAGGGCTTTCCTTGCTAATGCTTTGGCTCCCATGTGTTGGTCATTTATTCCTTCATGTATGACAGTCATGACATAGTCTATTCTGGTCAGGTTCAAACAAACCAGCATCGGGGTATGCAACGCTTTGCGGTACAATTCATCCTCCACAATCGTGTACATAACCGCATCACGTACCAATTTCTTGGCTTCTATAACATAATCTAGCAAGATTCCTCTTTCCACGTAATCAATCATAGGCCTTCTCCAGTCTTCAACTGCCGAGATTATCATTACACAACTCGGTTTGGAGACTTCCTGCTGAATAACAATCATATGATTTCCCGGACTCTTGGTACTTGCCAGTTTTGACAAAATATCGACTCTGGAATTTTACCCTCTAGGAATATGACTAACAACCACTTCATCAAATTTGAGCATGATTTGTTTTACCTTATTCAAAATTTGGCCAACAATGGCCCTTTCACCTAGTACCGTCCCTCAATCTGGGCTGTAACAAGCTGAGAATCAGTAAACACCTTTAGTTTTTTCGCTCCTTGTTCTTTTGCCTGCGAAAGCCCGACTATTCCTTTAACTGGAGGGATTGCTCAATTCCTTTACCTTCATACTTAGCTTGATTGTTTGATGTCAGGAAATTTAACTGGAGGGATTGCTCAATGGCAACTCCTTTCAGGTTTTCAATTATGATCCCGACTCCGCTTCCTTTGACGTTAGACGAACTATCAACATATACTTTGCAAATGTTGTCTTCTGTTCCTCCATTAACCGGGGTTAATTCCATGACAAAATCAGCTAGCACTTGAGATTTGATAACATATCGGGCTTCATATTTCAAATCAAACTCGGACAATTGTATTGCCTAGTTGATCATCCTTCCAGCCAAATCTGGTTTATGTATCACTTGTCGAATTGGTTGATTAGTTCCAACAATTATTGCATGGCCCTGGAAGTAGGGATGAAGCTTCTTTGTTGTTACAAACAATGCAAAGGCTACCTTTTCTAATCTTTGATATCTCAACTCGGAACTTTGAAGAACCATGTTTATGAAATAGACTGGCATTTGGACGTTGTTTGTTTCCCTCACCAATACTGCACTGACTGCTTCATCTCCCACAGATAAGTACAATATTAGTACCTGATAAGTGCCATATCTTAGTGAAATTTGGGTTACATTTAAGGCACTTATCTTGTGTTTTAATTAAGAATATCTATAAAAATTTGCCCTAATCTAGTTAGTTTATATTGAGCATTTAACATTTATGTTTTTCGAAGATTCCTCTAAACTTTCTCTTTTATTTTGCTAGCGTTCGTGAATCCCGGAGCCTCCGTAATTATAAAACAAGCAAAAATGACTAAAGGAAGTAAATCTGGGAGGTGCAGCAAGCAAACCATCCCAAGAGCCCAAAAGAGCCTTCTAGATGCACGTTTAACTCGCCCAGGCGAGTGAAATATGCATAAACTGGTCGCTTGGGCGAGCTGATCCTACAAGTGGGCCTCCAATTTGGCAAGTTGCAACTGCAAGTGGGCCTTAACTCGCCCAGGCGAGTAAAACATGTACAAATTGGTCGCCTGGGCGAGTGAACACGTACAAAATCACATCTATAAATAGCCATGCACCCCTAAGGCAAAAATCACAATTTTCTCAAGCCAATTCTCTCTTCTTCCTCTTGCTCTAAGCTGTTCCTAAGCTTTTTGCTTCTTTAATCCTTGTTAGTGGAGAGTTTAGGTTAGTAAGCGAGGGAAAATTAGGGTAGAAACTCTGCCGAAACGGAAAGCGGTGATGAATCCTTTCACCTATTTTTCTAAGGAGGTTCTGCCCATGCTCGGCTAGCTTCTCTCAAAGGATTGGATGTAATCTTCTTACCCTTACAGTATTTCTTTTGATATTTATTTCTGCATAAGTCTTTCTATTTATTATTGGTAAATTTATTCCGTACCTAACGCTTGATCCTACTTGATCACTAGTATCACGAACTTAAACTCGAAGTGAGACTGAAAAGTAATCTTAGGGTTTGAACTGAATAAATTTACTCTTTACGTTATGTTGCTAGACATAGAGCATAACGTTTAGATTGCAAATAAGCACACGAATATAATCGTAACGCTGGGATATTTATTGCATATGTGAGGGATCGATATTTGATAAATATTCTTAGGATTCCCAAATACGAGGGATCGATTTGGGATGATTTTATGTGTGCATCAATAATAAAAGAAAATAACTTATGCATGGTAATATTAATTGAATACTAAGGTATGAACGATGAAATCCAATCCTACGTCCTTAACTTAATCAAATTCGTTTCATTAGTTTTCGTAATCTTCCATAATTTTCTGTAATCTTTCGTAATTTTCCGTACTAAGTTTATTATTTCCGTTTCTTCTAAATTTTCATAATTTCTGTTAATCTGCAAATACATGAAACTCCGTTCATACTCATTGTACATAACTATTAAACTGTTAAGCTTTATTTGAATTAACTGAGTAAAAATCAAGTCCCTGTGGAGACGAACTTTTATAAATTTTGTAACTTACAACGACAATTGGTACGCTTGTCAAAAGTCTAACAAGTTTCCAACGCCGTTGCCGGGGACTTGAGTTATTTACTCAGTTCTTTTAGATTTAATTTATCAATTTAGTAGGACTTTTTCTTATTTTTGTTATTTACCTTATTTTTAATTTTTGTATAGACATTTTCTTTTATTTTAAACTCGATGCTTACGGGATATTGTAGTTTGTTCTTCTTCCTTTATGCGAAGTAAGTTTTCTGCAGATAAACTTTTGTTTAACCCAGAAATCACCAAAACAGAAAGGAAAAATAGGAAGAAAAAGAAACTAGAAGCCAGTAGGACATCGGAGGCAACTTCGTCTATTGATCCCCCTTCATCCGAAAAGCCACCTGTTCGTGATAATATGGTTGATCGAGGGGAAGGTGAAGATAGACCACCAAGGAGGACTCTTGGTGACTATGCTTACCAACAAGGCCTAAAGCATTACAACAACATAGTCATCCCTCCTTTCAACAACAAGGTTGTGGAGCTGAAGCCAGCATTGCTCAGTCTAATTGGTTCACATCCCTTTTCAGGGATGGACCATGAGGATCCATACACTCACCTGTCCACGTTCATGGAGTTATGCAGTACAATGAGAGCTTCTGACGAGGATGCGGAAGCTGTTTATCTTAGAGCTTTTCCTTTTTCTTTGACAGGTAAAGCTAAAACATGGCTTCAATCACAACCCAATAAGAGTCTAAGCACGTGGGAAGATTTGGAAGAAAAATTTATCGCTAGATTCTTTCCTCCTTCAAGATTCATCAGTGCAAAGTCCACAATTGCCACTTTTGCTCAAGGAGTAGATGAACCCCTCTGTGAGACTTGGGAAAGATTTAAATCACTATTGAGGAGGTGCCCAAACCACAATTTTGATGACGCCGCGCAATTACACATCTTCTATAGTGGTTTGAGGCCCCAAACCAAGATGATCCTTGATGCTTCAGCTGGGGGAACCATGATGTCTAAAAGTCCCGAAGAAGCAATCGTGACCATCGACTCAATAGCTGCAAGTGACTATCAATCTCATCATGATAGATCACCCATGCAGAGGAAAAGGATATTAGAGCTTGATACTCAAAGTGCCATCTTGGCTCAAAACAAGCTCTTGACCTAGCAATTAGAGGCCTTAACCAAACAAATAGGCCAAATTCCTCAACTTCAGCAAGGGAACCCACAGAAATCTCATTCTCATTCAACCCATCAAGTACAAATAATGAGATGTGATCTTTGTGGGGGAGACCACCAAAATGGCCATTGCACGGTACCCGAAGATTTTCCACAAGAAGAAGAAGCACACTACATGCAAAATCAGTCAAGACCTCAAAACTACCAAGGAAATTACCAAGGCTATCGTAATGGTCCAGGTTCTAATCAACCCTATAATTGGAGGCAAAATAATAATGCTTATGTTCCCACTAACCCTCCTTTTGCAAGTCCTCCTAACAATTCCTTTGCTAGTTCTTCTAATTCTTTTTCAGGTCCTTCTAATAGAAATGCACCTCAGCAAGCTCAATCTGATAGATTGACAAAGATGGAAGACACCCTGACACAATTCATGCAAATGTCCATCAGCAATCAAAAGAACACCGAAGCTTCTATCAAAAATCTAGAAGTTCAAGTGGGGCAGCTTGCAAAGCAGTTAGCTGACAATGGAGGTTGATCTTTCTCAGCCAATACCCAAGTTAATCCCAAGGAGCATTGTAAAGCAATTATCACTAGAAGGGGAACTGTAGTGGGTAGAAATGATGAGGAAGAAAAGAAAAATGAAGGAAATGTAGAGAAAAATAATGAGTTGGAAAAAGAAAGTGAAAAACAAAAAGAAGAGGGTGAACCTAATGAGAAAATTGAGAGAAAAGTGATAAGTGAGGATAAAAAGAAAGGGAGTGACAAAGGCAAGACAACCTTAACCCCACCACCAGTCCAAAATATGCCATATCCACATGCTCCATCCAAGAAGTCAAAGGAAAGGGAATACAAACGTTTCCTTGACATCTTCAAGCAGTTACAAATAAATATTCCTTTTTCTGAGGCACTGGAGCAGATGCCAACATATGCCAAGTTCATGAAGGATCTCCTAACTAAGAAGAGAAGATACACCGATGAGGAGACTATAAAGCTGGATGCAGGATGCAGTGCCATCATCCAAAGGACTCTCCCTGAAAAGTCTAGAGACCCAGATAGCTTTACAATTCCTGTTACTATTGGTAATTTATCTGTGGAAGATCTCTTCTTGACTTAGGTGCAAGCATCAACCTCATACCATTATCCATGGTTAAGAAGATAGGAGCGGTTGTAATTAAGCCTACCAGGATGACGCTGCAGTTAGCTGATAGATCTATCACACATCCATATTGTGTCATCGAAGATGTGTTGGTGAAAGTCGACAAGTTTTTTTTTTTCCAGTCGACTTTGTAGTAATGGAAATGGACGAAGACAGTGAAATACCATTGATTCTTGGTAGACCCTTTATGAAGACTGCCAAAGTTCTTATTGATGTTGATGAGGGAAAGCTCACTGTTAGAGTTCATGATGATGAAGTTCAGTTTAATGTTCTTGAAGCCATCAAGCACCCTGTAGATAAGAAAGAATGTTTTAGAGTTGATGTTCTCGATGAAGTTATTTCTGACTCTAGAAGATTCTTTCACAAGAAAGATGGCTTGCAGAAAGCATTGACTGAAACTCAAGAAGAAGATGGAGATAGCAACACCTCAGAGTATCTTCATCAATTGAACGCCTGCAAAGAAGTACCTGTTCCTCATGACATATTTGAAGAACTATAGGAAGAGAAGAAGGAAGAAGAACCAAAACTGGAACTTAAGGTACTTCTTTCACATCTAAAATATGTTTTTCTTGCAGGAAATTCTCAGAAACCTGTAATCATCAGTGCAAAGCTTTCTGAGGATGAAGAAAGGAAATTACTGCAAGTCTTACAACAAAATAGTAAGGCTATTGGTTGGACCTTGTCAGATTTAACAAGTATCAGTCCTTCATATTGCATGCATAAAATTTTAATGGAAAAAGACTTTAAACCTGTTGCATAACCACAAAGACGTCTGAACCCAACCATGAAGGAGGTAGTGAGAAAAGAAGTAGTGAAGCTGTTGGAAGCAGGAATGATATATCCTATATCAGATAGCTAATGGGTAAGCCCTGTTCAAGTGGTACCGAAAAAGGGTGGTATGACAGTCATAAAGAATGATAAAGATGAGCTGATTCCTACATGTACTGTCACTGGATGACGAATGTGCATTGATTATAGAAAACTCAACAACGTCACCCGGAAGGATCATTTTCCTTTACCCTTCATGGACCAAATGCTAGAAAGGCTAGTAGGTAAGAAATTTTATTGTTTTCTCGATCGTTATTCTGGATAAAAC
>PYAF01005873.1:120908-139263 GCA_007407185.1 Glycine tomentella
CATTTGGTTTATGTAATGCGCCTGCTACTTTTCAACGATGCATGTTTTCCATATTTTCTGATTTAGTTGAGAAAAGCATCGAAATATTCATGGATGATTTTTCAGTATTTGGTACCTCTTTTGATACATGTCTGTCTAATCTTGATGTTGTTTTGAAGCGATGTATTAAAACTAACCTTGTACTTAATTGGGAGAAATGCCACTTGATGGTGACGAAAGGCATTGTATTAGGACACAAGATTTCTATGCAGGGTATTGAGGTAGATAAGGCTAAAGTGAACGTCATAGAAAAATTGCCTCCACCAAACAACGTCAAAGCCATTCGAAGCTTTTTGGGACATGCAGGCTTTTACCGACGGTTTATTCAGGATTTTTCAAAAATTGCTAAGCCACTTAGCAATCTTTTGAATAAAGATGTCCCATTTCATTTTGATGATTTATGTTTACATGCTTTTGAAACTTTGAAACAAAAACTAGTTTCCGCACCAGTAATAACTGCACCAGATTGGAATCTTGATTTTGAAATTATGTGTGATGCAAGTGATTACGCGGTGGGAGCAATTTTGGGTCAAAGGAAGAATAAAGTTTTCCATGTTATACACTACGCAAGTAAGGTCTTAAATGATGCACAAATTAATTATGCCACTACTGGAAAAGAATTACTTGCCATAGTGTATGCCTTGGAGAAGTTTAGATCATATCTCATTGGATCAAAGGTGGTGATTTACACCGATCATGTCGCAATCAAATATTTGTTGGTTAAAACTAATTCTAAACCTCGTCTTATCCGATGGATTCTATTGTTGCAGGAATTTGATTTAGAGATCAAGGATAAGAAAGGGTGTGAGAATTATGTGGCTGATCATCTATCTAGACTCACCAACGAAGCCACCCCAGATCCAGAAATTCGAGAAGAATTCCCCGATGAGAAACTCCTACATATTTCAGAAAGGCCATGGTTTGCAGAGATGGCAAATTTTAAGGCAGTTGGTGCAATTCCGGAAGACTATTCTTGGCACCAAAAGAGGAAGTTTCTCAGTGATGCTAAGTATTTTGTATGGGATGATCCTTACCTTTTCAAAATTGGCGCAGATAACCTTTTGAGAAGATGTGTTACCCAAGAAGAGGCAAGGAACATCCTGTGGCATTGTCATAACTCACCGTATGGAGGGCATTACAATGGAGAAAGAACTGCGGCAAAGATTCTGCAAGCAGGTTTCTATTGGCCGACACTATTCAAAGATGCCCATGAATACGTGCAGAGATGTGATAACTATCAAAGGACCGGAGGAATCTCTAAGAGAAATGAAATGCCTCTACAAAATATCTTAGAAGTTTAAGCATTTGACTGTTGGGGAATTGATTTCATTGGTCCATTTCCATCATCATACTCCAATGAATATATCTTGTTAGCAGTGGACTATGTGACCAAGTGGGTTGAAGCAGTAGCTGCACAAAAAGCTGATTCAAAAATAGTTATTCGCTTCTTGAAAAGAAATATTTTTGCTAGATTTGGAACACCGCGTGTACTCATCAGTGATGGAGGATCACATTTCTGTAATGTTCAACTTCAAAAGGTCCTCCAGCATTATGGTGTTCGACATAAAGCAGCTTCTCCATATCACCCACAGGCCAATGGGCAAGCTGAAGTTTCCAACAGAGAAATCAAGCTAATTTTAGAGAAGACAGTTGCCCAGTCACGCCAGGATTGGTCTCAGAAACTTGATGAAGCTCTTTGGGCATACCGAACTGCTTTCAAAGCACCCACTAGGCTCACTCCGTTTCAGCTAGTTTATGGTAAATCTTGTCATTTACCAGTGGAATTGGAACACAAAGCTTTTTGGGCTTTAAAATTCTTTAATTTTGATGCTAACCTTGCAGGTGAACAAAGGAATCTACAGCTGCATCAACTGGAAGAAATGAAGCTCTCAGCTTATGAGAATTCAAAGCTTTACAAAGAGAAAGTCAAATTTTATCATGATAAAAAGCTTGTAAAAAGAAATTTTCATCCTGGACAAAATGTTTTGTTATTTAACTCTCGATTGAGATTGTTTCCAGGAAAGCTGAAGTCCAAGTGGTCCGGACCTTTCATTAAAAAAGAAGTCAAGCCACATGGAGCTGTGATACTAGAGGACCCCAGTACAAAGAAAACATGGACTGTAAATGGAAGCAGACTCAAGCCGTATCTAGGTGGTGAATTTGAAAGGCTCATCACTGTGATACAATTTCAAGACAGTTGACCTGCAACGCGTCCAGCTAACACGACGTAAAAGAAGTGCTTCTAGGAGGCAACCTAGTAATTTCTAACCCTTCTTGTTATATGCTTTATCATTTTATTTAAAAATTATTGCCTATGTAAATATAGATTAGTTAAAGTAGTAAATATTTTTAAGCTAAAATAATTTTTCTAAAAAAAATAAAAAAAATTGGCCATTTAACTCGCCCAGGCGAGTGAAGCTAGGCCAAATTGGCCGCCTGGGCGAGCACACGATTCTTGGTCATAAACAACAAAGGTAAAAATTCACATTTTTGACCAAATCACTTCCACTTCATCATTTCCCTTGTTGTGATTTTCTCCATTCACCCAAAGCACACCCAGGCCGTGGTCTCCATCCAATTTCCTTACTCTTTTCATTTTTTTTACACCAGGTAAGTATTTTTTTTCATCCTAGATGTTGTTATGGTTTGTCCTAATTTGCTATGCTTGCATGATTATGTTCATCAAACCTTGTTTTTGCTTTTCTTTATCTCTAGGTTAGGAAAATGTAAATGATGATTCTACCATGTTTTGTTTAAATTGCTGTGAATATATGTCATTAGTCACTTCTCCCTCTCATTTCTTTGCAAAATTCTGGTCTAAGCTATCTGTCAAAATATTCATTTCAAAGTTTCCAATAATATGCGCACTAGGTGTTTGTTATTTTGCCACAATGAAATCAGTTTTAAACATGCACCTGTATAGGTCATAAAATTGGTCCTAATCACTTTCAAATGCTACATTGATCACAACATAGGCCAAGGCATTCAAATAAAAGCATCAATATGTGCATTTATTTTGTGTGAAATACAAGTACTTGCTATTTTTGCATAATAAAAACATTAAAATGCCAAGACTGTGGTAGAACAATTAAGCATTTAGTATTAGGCCATAAACATAATTGTTGTGTATAGAAATGAAACAAAGCATGAACTGAATTCTTGTTGATTAAAGTGTGCATCAGAACTATTGGAATTGTGAGTTAATTTGCAAAGGATCTTGACATCAATGGCTGCCACTTATCTTTGCATCATGCTTGCTAAAATGTCAACACTGTTTTTGAGTAATCATTTTAGATGGCCCCAAAGAAGCTCCAGCACAAAAGGGCTAGGAATAAAGGGACTAGTGCACCTCCACCAGAGGACTTCATTTATGATGAGCAACGATTTAGAAGCAAGGAACATCAACTCCGCTTCGAAGCCATACAAAATTGGTCCTTCCTCAAAGAACGACGATTTCAATTATTTAATGATGAATACACTGAATTTTGGGGAACTATTGGATCCAGATACGAAGCAGCCGGATAAACTTGACCGCAGAAGATGGAGGCCACTAGCTACCCCTTTACAAAAATTTGATCCTGAGATTGTTCTGGAATTCTATGCCAATGCATGGCCAATAGAGGGAGCCCCTATTGACAAGAGATCATTTGTCAGAGGACAATGGATCCCCTATGACTCCGATGCCATCAACCAATTCTTAGGGAATCCCCTTGTCCTCCCGGAAGGCCAACTTTGTGAATACATGGAAAGGAGGAACAACTTTGACGAAGAAGCCATGAGACAACTCCTTTGTATTCCAGGGTGCGACTTTGCTCGCGGTATCACAGGTAATAGGGTAAGATTAATGCGAACCAACATGACCACACTTACCCAAATATGGATGACCTTTGTGCTAAGCAACATCATGCCCACTGACCACAACTCTGACCTACCCATGATTAAGTGTCAACTAGTTTATAGTATCTTAACACAGCTTAGCATAGATGTGGCTCAGATTATTTCAGATGCCATTTATCAGTTTGTTATCCTAGAGCCAACTAGGCGTCCTCTTAACCCCGAGCGAGCTAACAGGGCTCTTGGATTCACAGCTCTCATCACTGGTTTATGTCAGTTTTTTGGAATCCAAGCCCATCCCTCTAGGACTATCCGCCCTCCTATTAACTGTGCTTTTATTGAAAAGTATTGTTTAGCCAGACAGGTCGAGCAGTAGCCCGCTCATGAGCCAGCTTCCCTGGAGTCTATCTCTGCCCACATGCAGAGAATGGAGCTTCAGATGCACACCTACATGCAGCATTTGGCGGATCAGCAAGCTGCTAAATCATTGAGGGCGGATACAGCTGAATCAGAGCTTTTATGACTACACCCAGCATCAGCACCAGCAGGATCCCACTCCATTCCATTGGCCCACTCCGGAGCAGTTCAGCGCTTATATTGCATGGCCTGGGGACAGGCCAACATTCCCGGAGGAGGCAGAGGATCAGAGAGCTGAGCAGGATCCTGTAGCTGGCCCTGCACATGATCATGATGAAGAAAGCAGCTGAGGAGGATGATTTGAGACATTATCTGATGTCTTACATGGATTGCATCATCTGAAACACTGTGACACTATTTTAATTTTCTAAGGAAATTAAAACAGTGTAGCGGTGATGAATCCTTTCACCTATTTTTCTAAGGAGGTTCTGCCCATGCTCGGCTAGCTTCTCTCAAAGGATTGGATGTAATCTTCTTACCCTTACAGTATTTCTTTTGATATTTATTTCTGCATAAGTCTTTCTATTTATTATTGGTAAATTTATTCCGTACCTAACGCTTGATCCTACTTGATCACTAGTATCACGAACTTAAACTCGAAGTGAGACTGAAAAGTAATCTTAGGGTTTGAACTGAATAAATTTACTCTTTACGTTACGTTGCTAGACATAGAGCATAACGTTTAGATTGCAAATAAGCACGCGAATATAATCGTAACACTGGGATATTTATTGCATATGAGAGGGATCGATATTTGATAAATATTCTTAGGATTCCCAAATGCGAGGGATTGATTTGGGATGATTTTATGTGTGCATCAATAATAAAAAAAATAACTTATGCATGGTAATATTAATTGAATACTAAGGGTATGAACGATGAAATCCAATCCTACGTCCTTAACTTAATCAAATTCGTTTCATTAGTTTTCTTAATCTTCCATAATTTTCCGTAATCTTTCGTAATTTTCCGTACTAAGTTTATTATTTTCGTTTCTTCTAAATTTTCATAATTTCTGTTAATCTGCAAATACATGAAACTCTGTTCACACTCATTGTACATAACTATTAAACTGTTAAGCTTTATTTGAATTAACTGAGTAAAACTCAAGTCCCTGTGGAGACGAACTTTTATAAATTTTGTAACTTACAACGACAATTGGTACGCTTGCCAAAAGTCTAACAGTACCTCTCTGGGTTCTGGTTTTGACAATACAGGTGCTTCATCTCCCACAACGTACTTGGCTTCACAAGTTGATAGAGTCACAATTGGTTCCTTCTTTGACATCCAAGCAAAACATGTGTTTCCCATGAAGAATACATAACCAGTCGTGCTCTTCCTATCGTCCACGTCTCCACACCAGTTACTGTCCGAGTAGCCTTTTAACCTGTAATTTTCTGACTTCGAGTAGAGAAGTCCTTGAGAGATTGTTCCTTGAATATATCTTAGAATCCTTTGAGCCAGTTTCCAGCGAGAGTAACTCGGCTCTTCCATAAATCGACTTATAATTCCAACACTTAAACACAGATCCGGCCTCATACATGTTAAATATCTCAAGCATCCCACCAAGCTTCTATAGTTTCTTGGATCATCACATTATCCTCCATCATACTTTGAAAGTTTTGAATCGGGTTCCATAGGAGTTGAAACCGGATTACAATCTGACATCTTAAACCTTTTCAATATTCCCTTAGCATAAGTCTCCTGAGAGACAAAGATTTCGGCTTTGTCCTGTCTGACTTCCAAGCAGAGAAAGTATCTCATCAAGCCAAGATCAGTCATTTCGAATTCTTTTGACATCCTTTTCTTGAACTCTTGTGCCATTTCTTCACTGTTCCCCATAAAGATCAAGTCATCAACATATAAAGCTACAAGCAACAAATCATCTCCATTTTTCTTAACATAGAGGGCATGCTCATAAGGATACTGTTCAAAACCATCCTCTTTGAAGTATGCATCAATGTAAGTATTCCAAGCCCTCGGTGCCTGTTTTAGTCCGTACAAAGCTTTCTTCAATCTTAGCACTTTCTTTTCTTCTCCGGCTTTCAAGTATCCTGGGGGTTGTTTGAGATACACTTCCTCTTCAAGTACACCATTTAGAAATTTCGACTTGACATCCATTTGGTAAATCAACCATCCAAAGTGCGCTGCTTGCAAGATCAATAGTCTAATTGTCTCCATTCTTGCAACTGGTGCAAACACTTCATCAAGTCTATTCCTGCCTTTTGCTTATACCCCTTAGCAACCAGTCGAGATTTATATCGTTCTATCTCTCCCTTAGCATTTATTTTTCTCTTACAAACCCATTTAACTCCAATGGGCTGACTTCCTTTTGGCAGTTCGGTCAACTCCCAAGTATCATCCCGTTCAATGGCCTTGATTTCTTCATTCATGGAGATTTGCCATTTTTCATCTCAGATTGCCTCTTCGAATGTTATTTCTTCAGAATCTGTCAACAAACAAACAAGATGAGCTTTATTAGTTGAATCATACAACTCCTGCAAACTCCTCATCCAGGGTTGTCTCATCTCGTCTTCATCAAATGTCTCACTTCTTGCCGGGATCCAACTTGGTGATCCTCCTTCTTTCTCTTCTTGTCGAGTAAGCGTCAATCCGGGATCTGAGGTGACCTCGGATGAAGTGCTCCAGTTCCATTCATCTTCTTCATTAACATTCACATCTTGGCTTATCATTACTTTCTTGGTGCCGGGATCCAACAACTTGTATCCCTTTGTCTTTTCGTCATATCCAATGAAAATAAATTTCCTACTCTTGTCTTCCAACTTAGTTCTTTGCTGATCAGGGAAGTATGCATAAGCCAGACTCCCGAAGACTCTGAAATGGCTTACTGATGGCTTCTGACCCGTCCATGATTCCTGTGGGGTCTTTCCATTCAGACTGGAATGCGGACAACGATTCTGCACATATACAGCACACAGTACGGCCTCCCTCCAAAACTCCTTAAGCATTTTCTTCGTTTTCAACATTGACCTTACCATGTCAAGAATGGTACGGTTTTTCTTCTCAGCCACTCCATTTTGTTGTGGTGAGTACGGTGAAGTTAACAACCTTCTTATCCCATGCTCCTCGCAATACCTTTTAAATGCAATTGATGTGTACTCCCCACCTCGGTCAGAACGGATCGACTTGATTCGCCTTCCAGTTGCATTTTCTATCATCATCTTAAAACTCTTGAATACTTCAAGCACTTTGGATTTTTCTTCCAGCAAATACACCCAAGTTTTACGACTAAAATCGTCTATAAACGAGATAAAATACCTCTTTCCACTGAAAGACCCAGGAGAGATGGGTCCACACAAGTCGGTATGAATTAGATCTTGTGGTTGTTGAGATATGTATTTGGCCGTCTTTTGAAATGGACTCCTAGTATGCTTGCTTAGCACACATTCTTCACAAAATCTCTTTTCACAGTTCAAACTCGCCAACCTTTCCACCATATTTTTATTCATCATCTCGGCCAGGCCTCCGTAGTGAAGATGCCCAAATTGATGATGCCATAAGGATACTTCATCACTCATCTCGGCTTGCGAACAACCGACCTACATACTCCTCAACATTAGTTTAAACATTCTATTTTTCTCCATCTGAACTCGAACTATCAAACGTCCTTGTTTATCCTTCAAGAGGAGAACTCGGTCTATCATGAGAACCGAGTAACCATTCTCCATCAGTTGTCCCACACTAAGAATATTATTTTTTAGATCAGGCACGTAATAGACATCTTGGATGCGCCCAACTCGTCCATTTTTCTGCAAGAAACAAATCGTACCTCGGCCTTTGACATCAACCTTTGAAGCATCTCCAAACGAAACATGTCCGACTTCTATTTGTCTCAGATTACTGAACAAATGCTTATGCCCACACATATGATTGCTTGCACCAGTGTCTAGATACCATTCCATCTCGGATCCCTGGTTGACTTCACTTCTAGTCATCATTAGAATTCCTCCATCCCTTACTTCTCCTTTTGTAACAAGGTTTGAAGTTTCATTTCTTCTTTCATCTCGGTAATCCTTCGCAAAATGTCTGACTCGACCATAGTTGTAACATCTGTCTGAATTGCAATCTCTCGAGTAATGTCCATACTTTCCGTATTTAAAACATTCTACATTCGATTGATTTGAATGTCGGCCTCTTCCACGACCTCGGCCTCGCCAATTCTGCCGACTTGATTCAGCCTACTCCTTATTCCTTCCTTCTTGACCGCAACCTCTACTACCGCGACCATCTCCTCGACCTCCATAGCCATGCCCTCTACCTCGAAAATTTTGACAATAGAGTACCTTTTCGTCCTTGATTGAAGCTTTTGTCTGGAGTACTTGCTCCAGTGACTCTTCTTTCTTCTTTTTCTTTCTTTGTTCATGCGCCTCCAAGGAACCAGCAAGTTCGTCAACGATGAGCGTTGCTACGTCCTTTGACTCCTCAATCGCACATACAACATTCTCGAAGTCGTCAGTGAGAGACCTCAGAATTTTCTCCACCACTCTGGCATCGAACAACACCTCTCAATTTCTGTTTAGTTGATTTACCACAGTCTGGACCTGGGTGATGAAACCGGATACCCCTTCTCCTTCTTTCATTTTCATTCCTTCCAACTTTCCACGGAGAGTTTGATGTTGAACCTGTCTAACTTGATCGGCTCCCTTGTAGACATTTGCAAGAATGTCCCACGCCTCCTTTGAAGTTATTGCACCAGCGATCTTCTCAAACCCGGAATTATCAACAGCCCGGAATAACATGTACAACGCCCCTTTGTCTTTCAACCTTGTCTCCTTCAATGTCTTGTTCTGTGCTGCCATATATCCTGCTATGGATGTTGGTTCCTCAAAACCACCATGGACAACTTCCTAACTATCATGGGCTCCCAAAAGAGCTTTCATCTGGATACTCCAATTTTCGTAATTAGCCTTTGTAAGGCGGGGTGGTGGTAGACTACTACATGGCCCACTCTCCATTTTCTCACGCTCTGATACCAATTTGTGGTATCACAGCTCCTCACACACACTGGTGCGCTCACACAAACACACAACAATTTCTCTGGTAGAATGCTTCTGATGTATTTAGATAATGGTCTACCAAGCCACACTTTTGGCCTTTTACAATGCTACTGATAAGTAAACTTAAAGAAACTGAAAGACATGACTCTTCACTTGAGTAACTTCTTCACCTAGGGACATGACTCTTCACATGAGTAACTTCTTCACCAAGAGACATGACTCTTCACATGAGTAACTTCTTCACCAAGGGACATGACTATTCACATGAGTAACTTCTTCACCTAGGGACATGACTCTTCACATATCTAATTTATTATTATTAAAGTTTAATCCAATAGGAATAATCACTCAACCAAATTCACAGAATATTTGTATCCTCTTTTTACAACATGATACACAAACAAACTTGTATTTTTAATCCTATAGCAACTTTTTTTGTTTGTTGTGACAGCTATAATGCTTGGTGCTTTCCCATGAGCACTCACCATTGTTGCAGCCAAAGTGTATCTGGAGTGCAGAAAAATCTCATGATACATGCTCACTTGTGGAGCATATAGTGCATTTGTAACCTATAGAGGTACCCATATATATTATATACTATAATAGATACATAAGGAAAAAATAAACTAGTCAGATGTGGTTTTCTTGGTTTATCTTGTATAGTTCACAAGTGGTGAATTAGATAGGAAAAATGTAGTAGTGTCTCATGCTCATGTTCCTAAGCAATTTTTCATGGTTGTTGTTACTTACATTGTCTCCATTGTATGGTACTGCAGAAACAAGGCCAAATTTGACAATATAGCTATCAGTTTAGACAAGGCCAAAAACAATATTCAATCACGGGTGAGGTTTATGCCACCAAGTTTTTTTTATTTATTATTTTCTTGCCTAATTAAATATAAAGTTGGTTGTGCTGCGTCTTAGCACTCCTTTTCGCTAAATAAAAAAAAAAAATGAGACATGAACTACAATCAAGAGAGAGAGACTCTGTTGCTAGCAGAGACAACCTAGACCAACAAATACAATAGGATAATTTTTTTTTATCCCAATTGCTAATTCTCTTCAATTGAAGATGCCTTCACAACTCAAAACCAAATAAATTCTCCGTAGCCTCTACTTTTTCTTTTAGAAAACCTTTTACTTTGAATTTTATTTTAAAGTAACTTTTAAGCCAACATAAAGTTAGAACAAACATAGTTAGAACAAACATAGCCTACAAGGAAAAAAATGAAAAGTAAAACTTCACAATTTCAAGCCAAGTAATCTAGCAATTAATTCCATTTACTTTGCAGCTGCAGCAGCCCATTTTTGCTTATGAATTTCGGCAAACTCAATAAGCTTTTGAAAATGTACCTGATTGTCTCATCATCTTGAAGGTTAGGAAAGCATTTGAAGCAAAAAACTGAACCAAATGGAAAATATCATTGTATATATAAATCTGTTCAAACAATATTTTTTTTCTTTTATAATTATTTGTTCCTAACCTGATTTGCATCAGAGGCAGGTCCAAAATAAACTGTCTCTCCTAAAGAGAGAAGACAAAGATCATGGAAAAGTTGGAAAACTTCACTGCTAGGCTGATGGATGGATGCAACAACAGTCCTTTGAATTCCATCCCTTTGAATTACATTTGGATGTGTTAAAACAAGTTGATGAGAAGTTTCAAATGAGTGTTACAGGTACTGATATCATATTACTGTATAAATGGTAGGAAAAAAAAGAGAACCAAATGCTAATTACCATGGAAATAGCAGAAAACTTAAAAACAGACAGGTATGTTGCCACTCACATTGCAAGCCATTTAAAGTTGAGCTTAGTTATGCTTCAAAGATTAAGCACTTTGCATATATGGGCGTTAATCAGAATTATTTACTTTTTCTTTCTTCTCTTCTCTCTTGAATGGTTGTCATTTTGTGTTTCTGGGGCAGAAGGTGGGCTTTCTGTGTTTTTTGGCCTTACTTTTCAGAAAATTTGTTTTTTTATTTGCAGGTTAGGTGTTCCTAAGGTGAGGTCTGAATAGCTGGGATTGATGATAATGTTGGCCTTACTGGTGATTGGGGTCCTGCTAGCCCACGTCCAAGGACCTTCTTTTCCAGAATGTTAGAAGAAGATAGTGTGAAAAGATCAATCTCAGGACATTCTGGAAGTAGTAGAACTGGGGATCTCTTTTCGGGACATCGTGAGCTTAGTGAGATGGGGAAAGAAAACATGAAAGATAAGGCACACGATGGTGATTCTGGAGCCCAATTGATCGACATGAGTTTTCAGACCGAGCAGAAGCCAAGCTCTCGGGGTGGTCTTGTTGAAAGAATGGCTGCTAGAGCCGAGTTTAATGCTCTGAGGTTGAATACAGAAAGCATTCGATCTACCGACCTTTCACTTAATTCCGACATTCAGTCTCCTTACTTGACCATCCCACCTGATCTCAGTCCTACTACACTTTTAGATTCTCCAGTGTTCCTTGGAAATTCACTAGTGAGCCTTGGTTTATTTGTGTTGTGGTTTGTTTATTTGTTTGTCAAATTTGTTATTTAGTCTCTTAAACATCAAGAATAAAAGGAGGGAAACAGTAAAAGGAAATAGATCCTAGAGGTGGCTGTAAGCATACTACACTACAAAGAACAAACCGTTATTGCTCCTGGAGTCCACAGCTGTGTATTTAATTCTTTTATGTAATGTTAATGTTCTAGTTTGGAGTTTGGACATATGAGGATTCTTACGGGTTATTTTTTCAATTTGAATAAGCGTTATATTAGGTGATCTAAAGTTTTCCTATGACCTTGTTTGATTCACTTCTGGAATTTTAGTGCTTCCACTTTCTTTCTTATGTTTCTTTCTGTCTTTTCTTAAGCTCCTCAAATTTCATCAAGGGCATGCTATTTGGTTAATATGATAACTCTTTTCTGACATCATAGTTTTGAAGCATCCTCTAGAACAGGTTAAAAAAATGTCATGTGTTGTTGTGACCTTTTCTTTTCAATATACTTTTTGTAACAGTAAGTGGTGCACTCAGATATAGAGTATATAATTATTATATGTAAATTGTATGTTTGTACTTTAACTTTGAAAGACCTAGTAGGACCCTGTTGTCTTGGTAATGGTATGCGACTGTGCTTAAAATTTGATTTGATTTTCATCATGTAGTGCCACTTGTTAGACTTTTGGCAAGCGTACCAATTGTCGTTGTAAGTTACAAAATTTATAAAAGTTCGTCTCCACAGGGACTTGATTTTTACTCAGTTAATTCAAATAAAGTTTAACAGTTTAATAGTTTATATACAGTGAGTGTGAACGAAGTTGCATGTGATTGTGGATTAATAGAAATTACAAAAATTCAAAAGAAATGGAATAATAAATCTAGTACGGAAGATTACGAATGATTACTGAAAATAAAACGAGTTTGATTAATTAAAGAGCGTAGGATTAGATTTCATCGTTCATACCCTTAGTATTCAATTAATATTACCATGCATATGTTATTTTCTATTATTATTGATGCACACATAAAATCACCCCAAATCGATGTCTCGCATTTGAGAATCCTAAGAATATTTATCAAATATCGATTTCTCGCATATGAAATGAATATCCCAGCGTTACGATTATATTCGCGTGTTTATTTGCAATCTAAACGTTATGCTTGCAATCTAAACGTTATGCTCTATGTCTAGCAACGTAACGTAAAGAGTAAATTTATTCATTTCAAACCCTAAGATTACTTTTCAGTCTCACTTCGAGTTTAAGTTCGTGATACTAGTGATCAAGTAGTATCAAGCATTAAATACGGAATAAATTTACCAATAATAAATAGAAAAACTTATACAGAAATAAATATCAAAGGAAATACTGTAAGGGTAAGAAGATTACATCCAATCCTTTGAGAAAAGCTAGCTGAGCATGGGCAGAATCTCCGTAGAAAAATAGGTGAAAAAATGCATCACTGCTTTCCGTTTCGGCAGAGTTTCCACCCTAATTTTCCCTCTCTTACTAACCTAAACTCTCACTTAAACAAGGATTAAAGAAGCAAAAAGCTTAGGAAAAGCTTAGAACAAGAGAAAGAAGAGAGAATTTGGCTTGAGAAAGTGTAATTTTCCTTTGGGGGGTGCATGGGTATTTATAGGGGTGGATCTGAGCGGTTTTGGTCGACCAGGCGACCCATTTACTCATGTTTTGGTCGCCCAAGCGAGCTAAAGCCCAACTTGTTTATCCACTTGGCCCACTTGACGTCCACTTGCTGAAGCCACTCGCCCAGGCGAGCAATTTGCACTACATTCACTGGCTTGGGTGAGTTAAATGTACCTTCTGGAATAAATTTTTGGGCCTTGGGCCTGGTTTGCTTGATGTACCTCCCAATTTTGCTTTATGGTCCCTTTTTGCTTGCTTTTTTGTTTTCGAAAGCCTCAGAAATCCTTGAATGCTATAAAAATAAAGCTTGGATGAATCTTCGAGAAACATAATTGCTAAGTGTTTAACATAAACTAACTAGATTAGGGCAAATTTCTTAGTTAAAACACAAGATAAATGCTTCAAATGTAAACCGAATTTCACTAAGATATGGCATTTATCAACTCCCCCCAACCTAGAATCTTGCTTGTCCTCAAGCAAGAGTAAAATTATTTAGAAACATGTTTTATAAAGAATCAACTTCAAAAAATGATCAGAACCTATTTTCAAATGGTTAACCTCAAGAATTGAAACCGAGAGATGAAATTCACATATCCAAAGGAACTTAAGATCAATTTACATTTCTTTTCTAAAGATATCAGAGGAAACATATGATTGATTTGCACAGAGGAAAACCTCTCAGTGTTTTATTCTCTCACAGGTAAGTGTTTTATCTCAATTCCTTCACTGATATTTTATAGATTGATTTTGCAATTCATTTCCTTATCAAATCAAAGTGCATAATCAACAAGGATCATTAGGGCTTTTATGGCTGGGCTTTTGGTTAGAAAAGAAATCTTGGTTTTTCTGGATATTCAAAGAACCTTTGGAATAGGAGAGCATATATAGATAAAACAGTGAAATTTTTACTTCCTATCTTTTCCTTTTCTTCCAAGATTTCTATCAATCTTTTTATTCACCCAACTTTGTATAACACTTTAAAACACAAGGAATTTGTTTCCTTTTTCTTTTCTTTTTCTTCTTTTTTTTTCTTTCTTTTTCTTTTACATGAATAGCATATAACCACATTTAGAAATCTTTGTCATAGCATGAAGTATCCAAAGGAAGTTTCCCATCAACAAATTATTTCCTTTTTGCTCTCCTATCCTTAGGTAAGGTAGGGAATTCCTATCCTAGGTTAGGGTTTCAACAAGAAATTAACTGTTTAGCTCAAAAAGGGTTGCAAATGGTAAATCATTATATTTATGTTAGGATAGCTTTTTGGCCAGTGGCTTTAAAATTTGTTCAAAAAGAAAGACGGCCTAAATCATATCCATGCATCATATGTTTTGACAATTAGAAATTCATGCAAAATTACTATAGATCATATCAGTGAGGTCACTCATTGTAATTTATGTGGTTGCACACACTCACTTAGGCTTTAAGGTCTATTTTCATGATCAAATCAAATTATTTGTTTCGGAAGATATTCTTTATTAATTTCATGTAAAAAGCCTTGCCTTCATTTGATATTTGGGAAAATCATCTCATTGGTTTTTCATTCTCAAGATTTTTAACCAAAAATCATTTTGTTTTTCTGATCCAGTATCACAAAAAATCAAGTTTCAAATTAATGTTTGTTGATACTTTTCAAAACATGTTTCATATCAAGAAAATTATTTCTTTAAAGTCCCAAAAAGATTATTATATTAAGCAAAAAGCAAAAATTTTGGTATAATTTTCAAACAGATATGCTGATAGTATATAATACCAAAAAGAGTAAATTAGTAACTAAAGTATTTAGAAAGCGATAAATAAAAATTAAAACAATGTCACAGTGTTTCAGATGATGCAATCCATATAGAACATCAGATAATGCCTTAAAGCATCCTCCTCAGCTGCTTTCTTCATCATGATCATGTGCAGGGCCAGCTACAGGATCCTATTGAGCTCTCTGATCCTCTGCCTCCTCCGGGAATGTTGGCCTATCCCCAAGCCATGGAACATAAGCGCTGAACTGCTCCGGAGTGGGCCAATGGAATGGAATGGGCTCTTGCTGGTGCTGATGCTGGGTGTAGTCATAAAAGCTCTGATTAAGCTGCACCTGCCCTCGATGATTAGCAGCTTGCTGATCCGCCAAATGCTGCATGTATGTGTGCATCTGAAGCTCCATTCTCTGCATGTGGGCAAAGATAGACTCCAGGGAAGCTGGCTCATGAGCGGGCTGCTGCTCGACCTGTCTAGCTAAACAATACTTTTCAATAAAAACACGGTTAATAGGAGGGCGGATGGTCCTAGAGGGATGGGCTTGGATTCCATAAAATTGGCATAACCCAGTAATGAGAGCTAGGAATCCAAGAGCCCTGTTAGCTCGTTCGGGGTTAAGGGGATGCCTAGTTGGCTCTAGGATAACAAACTGATAAATGGCATCTGAAATGATCTGAGCCACATCTATGCTAAGCTGTGTCAAAATACTATAAACTAGTTGACACTTAATCATGGGTAGGTTAGAGTTGTGGTCAGTGGGCATGATGTTGCTTAGCACAAAGGTCATCCATATTTGGGTAAGTGTGGTCATGTTGGTTCGCATTAATCTTACCCTATTACCTGTGTTACCGTGAGCAAAGTCGCACCCTGGAATACAAAGGAGTTGTCTCATGGCTTCTTCATCAAAGTTGTTTCTCCTTTCCATGTATTCACATAGTTGGCCTTCTGGGAGGACAATGGGATTCCCTAAGAATTGGTTGATGGCATCGGAGTCATAGGGGATCCATTGTCCTCTGACAAATGATCTCTTGTCAATAGGTGCTCCCTCTATTGGCCATGCATTGGCATAGAACTCCAGAACAATCTCAGGATCAAATTTTTGTAAAGGGGTAGCTAGTGGCCTCCATCTTCTACGGTCGAGTTCATCAACAAATTCAGTGTATTCATCATTAAACAATTGAACTCGTCGTTCTTTGAGGAAAGACCAATTTTGTATGGCTTCGAAGCAGAGTTGATGTTCCTTGCTTCTAAATCGTTGCTCATCAAAAATAAAGTCCTCTGGCGGAGGTGCACTAGTCCCTTCATTCCTATCCCTTTTGTGCTGAAGCTTCTTTGGAGCCATCTGCAATGAGTACTCAAAAACAGTGTTGACATTTTAGCAAGCATGATGCAAGGATAAGTGGCAGCCATTGATATCAAGATCCTTTGCAAATTAACTCACAATTCCAATAGTTCTAATGCACATTTTAATCAACAAGAATTCAGTGCATGCTTTTGGTTCATTTCTATGCACATCAATTATGTTTAAGGCCTAATACTAAGTGCTGATTTTTTCTACAACAGCCTTGGCATTTTAGTGTTTTGATCATGCAACAATAGCAAGTGCTTGTATTTTACACAAAATAAATGCACAGATTGATGCTTGTATTTGAATGCCTTGGCCTATGTTGTGATCAATGTAGCATTTGAAAGTGATTAGGACCAATTTTATGACCTATACGTGTGCATGTATAAAACTGATTTCATTGTGGCAAAATAACAAACACCTAGTGTGCATATTATTTGGAACCTTGAAATGGTTAGCTTGATACATAGCTTAGACCAGATTTTTGCAGAGAAATGAGAGGGAGAAGTGACCAATTCATATGTACATAGCAAAATTACTCAAAACAATTAATTGGAATGAGATGCAAAACCTAATTGATGTTTTTGAGCATAAAGGCAAAAAGGATCACTTCCTATTATCATAGTTGCCTAACACTTAGAAATTGCATGTATGCAAGAAGAAATACTTACTTGTAGTCCAAAATGCAAGAACAGAAATGAGATTGAAGATGCACAATCGCTTGGGCGATTTTGATGGAGAAAGGAAGGAATGCACAAGCCAATGTAAATGGTAAAAGCAAAAAAAATTCATTAAGTACCTGGCTGTTTGTGATCTGCACGAAGGAGCTCGCCCAGGCGACCCATTTGGCCATGGTTTGCTCGCCTGGGCGAGTTAAACATCAATATTTTTTTAGAAAAATTATTTTAGCTTAAAATTATTTAATACTTTAATTAATCTATATTTATATAGGTGATAATTTTTAAATAAAATGATAAAACACATAAAAAGAAAGGTTAGAAATTACTAGGTTGCCTCCTAGAAGCACTTCTTTTACGTCGTGTTAGCTGGACGCGTTGCAGCTCAACTGTCTTGAAGTTGTATCACAGTGATGAGCCTTTCGAATTCACCACCTAGATATGGCTTGAGTCTGCTTCCATTTACAATCCATGTTTCCTTTGTACTGGGGTCCTCTAGTATCACAGCTCCATGTGGCTTGACTTCTTTTATAATGAAAGGTCCGGACCACTTGGACTTCAGCTTTCCTGGAAACAATCTCAATCGAGAGTTAAATAACAAAACATTTTGTCCATGATGAAAATTTCTTTTTACAAGCTTTTTATCATGATAAAATTTGACTTTCTCTTTGTAAAGTTTTGAATTCTCATAAGCTGAGAGCCTCATTTCTTCCAGTTGATGCAGTTGTAGCTTCCTTTGTTCACCTGCAAGGTTAGCATCAAAATTAAAGAATTTTAAAGCCCAAAAAGCTTTGTGTTCCAATTCCACTGGTAAATGACAAGATTTGCCATAAACTAGCTGAAACGGAGTGAGCCCAGTGGGTGCTTTGAAAGCAGTTTGGTATGCCCACAGAGCTTCATCAAGTTTCTGAGACCAATCCTTGCGTGACTGGGCAACTGTCTTCTCTAAAATTCTCTTGATTTCTCTGTTGGAAACTTCAGCTTGCCCATTGGTCTGTGGGTGATACGGAGAAGCTACTTTATGTCGAACACCATAATGCTGGAGGACCTTTTGAAGTTGAACATTACAGAAATGTGATCCTCCGTCACTGATGAGTACACGCGGTGTTCCAAATCGAGCAAAAATATTTCTTTTCAAGAAGCGAATAACTGTT
>PYAF01005873.1:143244-160548 GCA_007407185.1 Glycine tomentella
GTGTTTATTTGCAATCTAAACGTTATGCTCTATGTCTAGCAACGTAACGTAAAGAGTAAATTTATTCATTTCAAACCCTAAGATTACTTTTCAGTCTCACTTCGAGTTTAAGTTCGTGATACTAGTGATCAAGTAGTATCAAGCGTTAAATACGGAATAAATTTACCAATAATAAATAGAAAAACTTATGCAGAAATAAATATCAAAAGAAATACTGTAAGGGTAAGAAGATTACATCCAATTCCTTTGAGAAAAGCTAGCTGAGCATGGGCAGAATCTCCGTAGAGAAATAGGTGAAAAGATGCATCACCGCTTTCCGTTTCGGCAGAGTTTCCACCCTAATTTTCCCTCTCTTACTAACCTAAACTCTCACTTAAACAAGGATTAAAGAAGCAAAAAGCTTAGGAAAAGCTTAGAACAAGAGAGAGAAGAGAGAATTTGGCTTGAGAAAGTGTAATTTGCCTTTGGGGGGTGCATGGGTATTTATAGGGGTGGATCTTAGCGGTTTTAGTCGCCCAGGCGACCCATTTACTCATGTTTTGGTCGCCCAAGCGAGCTAAAGCCCAACTTGTTGATCCACTTGGCCCACTTGACGTCCACTTGCTGAAGCCACTCGCCCAGGCGAGCAATTTGCACTACATTCACTGGCCTGGGCGAGTTAAATGTACCTTCTGGAATAAATTTTTGGGCCTTGGGCCTGGTTTGCTTGATGTACCTCCCAATTTTGCTTTATGGTCCCTTTTTGCTTGCTTTTTTGTTTTCGATAGCCTCAGAAATCCTCGAATGCTATAAAAATAAAGCTTGGATGAATCTTCGAGAAACATAATTACTAAGTGTTTAACATAAACTAACTAGATTAGGGCAAATTTCTTAGTTAAAACACAAGATAAATGCTTCAAATGTAAATCGAATTTCACTAAGATATGGCATTTATCACCACTCACATTATCTATCTTGGAAACTATAAACCACTTAGATTCTTGCTGCTCTGCATGCCATGCAATGAGGCACTTTTTATGCTCTTAACACATGGTGTCAAATGTAGTTTTTACAGTCCTAAGTTATCACTTTTCCTTTTAGAAGCACCAATAGTATTAGTGGTCCATTTGTTGTTGTATGAAACTGATATTGGTTCTGTTGACATTGTTCTGCCTCCTATTGAGCTATGAATCTGTCTAATTTCAGGCACAGCCATCTCCAACAATTGGAAAGTTCCTGTTCATGGTTAATGGCAACATGCGGCACTTAGAATTATCATCTGATGCTCCAGAAAAATGTAAACACAATGGCTTTGATGATACCTACACATCATCCTTTGCTTTCAAACCTACAACCGATTCAGGCTCCTCTTTTTATCATGGTGCTGGAAGAAAAGTAAGCACATTCTAATAATCCTTTTTACTATTGGAAATTTATTTATATATTGACAAATTACTCTTCCAATCAACATGACATGCCATTTGTTCACACATTAATCGGGTGTTATTCAATTATAGATAATACTTCAAGTTAGACATCTTATGATATGGGATTTGTAGTGAGTTCATTTGACACTTTACAATGATGTCCTGGCAATAGTATGTTCATTAGTTTCTTCATTTTGGTCATTTGTTGATAAAAGTATAGAATGACTTAAAGATGAGATATTTGATATTTAAAATTATTTAATTATATATATTATTATTTATTTAATATTTTTTATTTTAACACAGATGTGTGAAACGTATAATCGTCTTAGAATCTCTGTTTTGTTTATTTAAAATTTTAATACAGAGATTCTAAGACGGTTCTAAGGTGTAACCGTCTCAGAATGTGACTATTCTAAAACGGTTATGTTTGAGAACCTTCTTAGAATCATTATTTTTTTTTAATATTAACACATTGTTCTAAGACGGTTCTAAGGCATAACCGTCTTAGAATAGTCACATTCTAAGACGGTTATGCCTAAGAACCGTCTTAGAATCACTGTTTTGTTTTTTTTTTATATTTTAACACATTGATTCTAATACAGTTCTAAGGTACAACCGTCTTAGAATAGTTACATTCTGTTTTACTTTGGAACCGTCTTAGAATGTATGATTTTTTTTTTATTTTTTTTCAACACCTCCTAAGACGGTTCAGCGGGGGAACCGTCTTAGAATCGTTTGTTACGAAGACGGTTTAATAACCGTCTTCAAATGTCTTACTTTTAAAGACGTTGGATACAAAGACGGTTGAGAAAATGTCTTTGTATGGGGTTTATAATCGTCTTTGAATGGCACTTTTGTAGTAGTGAAGACTTTCTTTGGTTGAAATTTTGATGTGTTACTAAGATTTTGAGTTTTTCATATGTTGGTACTGGTAGGCTGAAAGATTATCTTGGTAGGCTAAAAGATTATCTTTAGCAGCAATCAATAATCTGTCGAACTTTTGTCTAGAACATTGGCATCTGATAATTTTATGTGTAAATGTAGGTTTTCCAGATAATCAAAAGGCTAAGGTTGCATATGTTTCTAAATTTGGAAGAGTAGAGAGTACATTTTACATAGAGTAATCATATTTTTATTGTTTTCATTGCTTCCATATAAAAATAACCTTGTTTTTATTTAATGTTAAGAGTTTTTAAAATAATAAATTGATTATTAAAAAGAAAAACTATTCGTAAAAAAATTAAATAAATTTAAACTAAGACGGTTATTTGGAAAAATCGTCTTAGTTTAATTTTTTTTAAAAACAAATACGTTTAGCTAAGACAATTTTAAGGAAAGCCGTCTTAATGTGGACATTTTAAGATGGTTTTTCCTAAAAACCATCTTAATTTAAATTTATTTTATTTTTTAAAAAAAAAGTTATTTGTAAAATGGTTCTTCTGAAAAATCATCTTAATATGATGACATTCTAAGACAGTTATATCTTAAAATCGTCTTATAATTGTGACATTCTAAGATGGTTTTTAGAAGAACTGTCTTCAATTTCATCTTTTAATTTATTTAAAAGGCTTCTAAGACAGTTTTCTGAAGCAACCGTCTTAGAATCCTTACCTACAATAACCGTCTTTGAAAGTCTTACCTTTCAAAGACGCTCACTACAAAGACTGGTTAAGAATCGTCTTTGTATGAGTAAAACAACCATCTTAAAAAAGTGCTTTTATAGTAGTGGTGATAAGACATTTAACATTTTTTAATTTGAGTTCAACAATTTAAGATTTAATGAAAAAATTAAGTCAATTTAAAAATGAAAAAAATAAATTATTAAATCAATAATTAAATATGTATTTATTATGTATTAGTTTGATTTTATTTAATTTAATTAATTAGAATTGATTGAATTGCATTTAATTTGAGAAATAGCCAGAAGGTGTCACGTGAAAATTTCCAATTATATAAAACCTTCTTTTATAACCGATATAGATAAAGATTATTGTACTATTGTTATGCATGTCTTTACTTTTTCCTATCAAAATACTCAGTAATAACCGATACAGATAAGGGTTTGTACATAACCCTTTCTCATGATCACAACACCTCAGTCCAGCTTCTCTAACAATAGACTTCTGCAACTGTGTTTATGCATAGATTAGATTAGCCAGCCGAATAAAAAAAATATGTTGCATTATGGAGAAACGTCGAATTCACGATGGGGGAATATTTATCAACTTAATTTTACAAGCTAGATTACGTAAACAGAGAATTGAGCATTAAGGTGAGTTTGGATAAATATATTCATTAAATATTTGTTTAAGACAGTATATTTCTTTAACATGAAAATTTATGCTATATATTTATTTTTAACTCATTGTATGAATGAGACTAAATAGATGTCATTGACTCATGAAAAGTGCTCCCACTAAATAAATATTTCTTACTCATCTGAACATAGGAAGACCTGAAACCACCATGTCAATTCTATGAGTTTGTTATAGATTTATTTATAAGTTAATAAAAAAATATATCAATAAATTCATAAAAATAAAATAAATTATCAAATTATAAAATATTAAATTATTTTCATAAACTCAAATTTTTTTAGCAACTTCATCAAACACATTTCCTTTTTGTTTTTGACAAAAACAAACTTAAGACATATAGTTAATTATCAATCAGCAATACTGGGCTTCATTTTCCTTTATTTATTTTAGCAACTTTCCTAATCACAATACGTTTCAAAAACATCAAATTAAAAATCTGGTCAATTTCTCCTAGGCTATAATTTCTTTTATTTTTTTATTTTTAATGAGTAAGTGCTTTCTTATATAATATCACTTAGTTAAGTCTTAATTAAAAGAAAGATTAATTTCACTTTTAATTCCAAGTATAATAATTGTGCAATTTTAATCTATCAAATTTCAGTGAATCTCTTAAGTATAACAGTTACATATTTTAGACTTTCCGTTTAATATATCAAAATTTTACTTATATATATATATATATATATATATATATATAAATTAAAAAAGACAAGTGTATACGTGAAGAACATGAACTTCCACTTGATCTTTCCTCTTATTTCAGTCATCAAAGAGGACATGAATCAAGTGGGGATCCAACCCTTCTTTAAATAGATAGGTAATCTAATACCCAACCATCATGGATACTATGCTTATTAGGCCCTACACAAAAACTCAGCACACTTGCCAAGGGTTTGACCTAATAAACATATAAACACATGGTAATTCCCAAAGTCCAAATTGGATCAGTTAATTAAACATTGAGCTCACAAGGAAAATTATATTAGGTTGTATATTCAACCCATATTTTAATTAAACAAAATACACCCATTAGTAGAAGGTCAAACAAAGAAAATTCTAACATCTCAGACCTTAAAATGACTCATTCACATCTATAGATACTAAGAAGTTCTTTATTCCAAACATGCATTTTCTTTCCTTGTTATTGTATTATTTCATAACTTCACTTAATTTCTTACTAACTTAAACATATGAACTTGTATGGTCTCATTCTTAGTTGGACCAGGAGGGGGAAGATTACTTCCACCAAAAAAAAGAAGGGGGGAGACTGACTATTTTAAATTAATTCAATCAAACAAATATGAAGTCATTCTCATTTGTAAATAATAATGGTTTATTATATACAACATTTTTTGAAAACAATATTACACCATCTTAGCATCCTAAAGTAATCTTATCAACAACATATGTATGCATATAGAAATAAGATAAAGCTATGATTATATAAATAAAAATCCAATAATAATAACTATGCTTTTATTTCCTTAACAAATGAATTAAATATGATGCTTGAAAGTGAGTTTGATAAACATGGATACATCAATCATGTACTCAATGATCATAAATTAACAATGGGAATCAAATGCAATTCATTTTTCCTCCCAATAGCCAATCCAAAGTGTTCATCCATATTCATTTCCTCAGGTTTCATCTTGTTTGGGAGTTCCCAGTTGAAGTAATACAAAAGTAGAGCTAGTGGAAGCATAATGCTAGCTAAACCCAATGTCATGCCTGGACATATTCTTCTTCCTCCCCCAAATGGGAGATAGTTAAAGCTATTCCCTTTAAAATCGATAGAACTACCCTCAAACCTTTCAGGGACAAACCTGTCAGCATCAGTCCAATATTGGGGATCTTTACAAATTGCATATGCATTTACCATGACTTTAGTTTTGGCAGGTATTTCACAGCCATCAATTATGGTTGGTTGAGAGCATTCTCTAGGGAGCAATAAAGGAGTAGGTGGGTGTACCCTGAATGTCTCTTTGATCACCAACTTCAAATAAGTAAGTTGCTCTAGATCACTTTCATGAATTATTTCCTTTTCTCTAAAAGCTTGTCTTAATTCAGCTTGTGCTTTCTCCCTCACTCTTGGATTTCTCATTATTTCTGCCATAGCCCACTCTAGTGTTGATGCTGAAGTATCAGTTCCAGCAGCAAATATGTCCTAGTGAAACAAATAAAATATCTTAATACAAAGTTTGGTAAAATGAAAGAGAAATTACATTTATATAACAAAATTGGACAACTTTTTTAATAGAAAAGAAGATTGGAAGAAAAATATAAGATAAAGTAATTAGTAAAATGAGAGGATTAAAGAGATTAATGTTATAAAAAGAGATGTTAGTGTGAAAAAACATACTTCAAAAACAGGAAATATAATAGAAGTGTTGAGGCATTTACTTACCAATATCAAAGCTTTGATGTTGTTAGTCGTCATTTGGATGTCCAAAGTGTCATCTTGTTGGATTCTGAGAAGAAGATCAATAAAATCTTGGTCCTCTAGTTCAGCTCCATCTTCTTTTGCAATTTTGTTCTTTTCATGATGCTCTCTGATGATGTTTTCTAGGACCTTGTCAACCTGCTTGTGCAACTTCTTCAATTTGGTCATCTTTCCAGTTAGGAAATATAAGAATGGAATTGAAGGAAAGACATCAGCAAGGTCGAATCCTCCCCCAAATTCTACGATTTTTCGGATCAACGACACAACAAACTCATCTTGCTCCTTGTATATGCCACCGAATGCTACCCTGGAAATAGAGGCACATATCAATGAGAAAATTCTACTGGTGAGATTGATTGGCGAACCAGCATATTCGCGAATGGAGTCGATAAACTTTGTTGCCTCGTCTTCTCTGATGGAAGCAAAATACTGAACTCTTTTGGCACTCAGAAGCTCCTTGGCACACATTTTCCTCATTTGTCTCCAGTGATCACCATATGGAGCAAAAGCAATGCCCAATCCCCCATAGGATATCATTTGACCAAAAACAAGATGGGGTCTCTGAAGAAAAGAAACATCATGTGTTTTCACTATTTCCTTGGCCATCTTTGGGGAGGATGCAACCACTGTTGAAATTTCACCAAGTTGGAGGTGCATGAGGGGTCCATATTTTTTGGCAAGATCTCTCAGAGCATGGTGTGGAAGTGAACCTGCTTCTGCTAGTTGATGCAGGTTCCCTATGATGGGTAGTTTCTTTGGTCCTGGTGGAAGTTTCTGAGAGATACTACTTTTGTAACCTTTTGCAAGCCAATGCAATACAAAGAAAAAACCAATAACCAACAAGTAGCTTTGAGCTTCCATGGCTTTCTAGTCTATAGACTTAGCTCTCAAGTTGTGAGCACCCAAAAGTTCTAAATTGGGTTTGTGTTGTTTGCCTAGGGCTTGTTCCTATTTATAGAATCTTGATTCAGCAAAGTCAACAATTTATTCATTTGTTTTTAGAATATGCATTTTTCAGGCGTTGAATGACTTCTTTTCAATTGTTGATTTCTTTTCAATTGTTGATGACCGTTAAATGATATAGATGGTTTAATTTTGTAGTTATAGTTACTTTCAACATATATTTATGAGAGAAAAAGAAAAGTATTGACATTATAGTTTTTTTATAAAGTCATTTATAGCATATTACTATAGTAAATTTATTGACTTTGATAATAATCACTTGAAAATGATAAAACAAATTGAGTTTTAATTGGTTCAAATCAACATCAACAATACTTTTAACTCAAGTTAATTGGGTCGGTGATAGATGAACTTAATGATAGATCGAAAAAAAGACAAAGAAAGAGAAAGTGAGATGGGAAGAAAAAGGAAAAATCTTTTAATTGGTTAACAATATAAAATCTTTTATACTAACAATGTAAACTGTTAATTGAATTTTGAGCTTTTTTTTTTAGAGAAAAATGAATTTTCAGCTAACTATGACATATAATATGTAATGAATTTATAATGATAGACTTAATGTGTTTACCTTTTTAACAAAATAAGAAGCACAAATTAAAACTCAAACTATAAAATAATTACATTAAAAAATAGAATATAAATAAATGCAAGTTTGAATCTAAAATGATAGTACATAATCGAAAAGAAATGATAGGGATAAAGCTACAACATTTTCTTTTAGGGGGTCAAATACAAAATTATAATTATAATT
This sequence comes from Glycine tomentella, assembly GCA_007407185.1. Lineage (NCBI taxonomy): Eukaryota > Viridiplantae > Streptophyta > Magnoliopsida > Fabales > Fabaceae > Glycine > Glycine tomentella. Next base: position 151,129 of record PYAF01005873.1, read on the forward strand.
TTAAAATTAATATATTAATTTAACCAACAACTAAAAAAACATAATAATTAATTACATACCACAAAAATAAAGTTTATATAAATTAAGAAAGATACATTTGCTTTTTAAAATTCATGATATAAATTCTGATGATATGAAGTCTTTATTATATTTAGATGTCATGTTTTAAGTTTAAACATATCGGTGTTCGTTTTTAATGCCAAATTTAATTTTTAACCTTGTAATAATAAGATAAATACATTTATTTCTTCAAACAATGAACTAATATTTTTATTAAGGAACATTTAATTTAGAAAAAAATTGAGGCCTTAAATTTTTTTGAACACGATGGTTGTATAATTTTGGGGAGGTCTATCCATCTTCAGTGATGAAAGATATAAGAAGAGAAGAGAGAAAAAATGAGATCTAACAGGAGATGCGATGAGAAAAGAAGATAGACCAAGAAAGCAAAAGAAAATAGAGAAGAAATTGTAAAAAATAAAATTGTATAAAATTATCTTATATTATATTATATTATATTATATATATATATATATATATATATATATGTGTGTGTGTGTGTTTATGTATATATTTTAAGAGATTATAAATTAAATTATATATACACCAATCGTGTGTATAGAATTTTTAAGAGGTATAAATTAAATGATAAAAGATAGCATGATTAAATTGAATGAAAAATTTGACATATATATATATATATATATATATATATCTTTTTGGGATTTATACTTAATGTAATAGAACATTTTATTTTAATATAATTATGTATTATTATTAATGTAATTTTTTTATATTTTAAAATATTTATATATAAGGTCTTTATTATTATTTTGTTCTTTTTACATTTTATTACTATTATATATTTTTTAATATTTATTATTATTTTAAACCCATAAAATATCATGAGCGACTCAGTTTTGGTGCAGTAATAGTTAATTGTGTCGTCATGCATTAATTGGGATCGCAAGACTGTTGCAGCTGTAATTACGCTGTAGACTAAGTCAAAATAGAAATAGTCGTTGCATTCTAATTCGGTTTTGCAGACTAATTCAAAATTGAAATTGTACGTTGCACACCAAGTCAAGCGGTCTTGAAGAAAATAAAGTACCAGGTTAGGCTGTATTTGACTTCCTTAACAATTTCTCCCAATGTGTGCATGTATGTGACTTTTTCAATGTTCATTCATCTGCATGTTTATTTTTTTTTTTTTAAAAAAGAAAAAAACAGTGTAACATATTTATATCTTTTATTTGACATTATACAAGTTTATCCTTCACATGCATGTAAAATCGAAGTTACTATATAAAAGTAATGGTATGTATGTATGTACAAGTGTAAAACAATAAATTTATAAAAAGAACTTGCATGAATAATTCAAAAAATTCTGCATACAAGAAAACTTCGCAGATTTAAGGCCACATTGTATAAATTTTGCTATACAAAATGGGAATGCATAAGAAATAATCGAATTTGGTTTTACAGCTTTTGTTTGTGAGGGGATAGTATGATATTTTGGCGTTAAATTAAAGTCTCATCTAATAGAATATTGCTCTACTTAATATCTCAACGCACAACTTTTGGCTCAATTGCCTCATGCAAGTAATCCAACATACATGATACAATAACTAGAGATAAAAACAAAATTCATCCTCTTAAAATGTGCATCCTCTTCACCTGTGTCTTCCTTATCCGGATGTGGTAGGTAACATGACCCCAAAATATCAACCAGTAGAGTAAAACTAGCAACATGTGGTATTGATAATCATTAAAATATATTGTATACCATTAATTCACAATTAGGTGATAGAAGACAAGAGGAATAAATTTAAGGGAAGTATACCAAAAGGGCAATAATCACATCTTGAGTGTCAAGCCCAAAGTTTTGACCAAGTGTCTTAGGCACCACAAAATTACTATAATGATATCAAAATTACTTTTCGACTATAATGTTATTTTCTGTGTAACTTGAATTTCTATTTTTTCTAATCACATTAACACTAATATAAACCCAACCCAATATAACATTAATAAATTGTTTCTTTTTAGTTATAGGATCAAATATTTTTTATTAACACCAACAAAATAGAAGAATTTTTTTTCTAGACATGATTGATTTTCCGCTTATTCCAATTTTGACATTTAACTCAATTGAAAATACTAAACATCCCCCCTATTTTGGGGTATTGGTGTGAAAGGAGAGATATAGAAAGGGAAAAAATATGTACAAAGAAAAAGTAATAGATGTGATAAATTATGCAATAAAAAATAAAAATATATTAGAATAAAATGAGATAAAAAAAATGTATGTTAATAATAATCCAAACTCAATAGTTTGATAAATAAATTTTAAAAATACCTGTAACTAGTAACTTTAATATCTGTTACCATTATTTTAAACCTCTAATGCAGTAATTTTTTTTTTTAAACTTGTAACATTTAACAAAAATCTAATATAAAAGATAAAATCACAACTCCTTACAAAAATTAAATAGAAATTAACATGAACTTGGCTCAATGATTGATGGTACTTAGTATTTTGTTGAAATAGAAAACAACTTATGAGAAATGCATCAGCAAAAGCCTCAACACCAAGTTGCGCATGCTGTTCAGGGTTATAAACATCAGTATTAAAAATTGAAATATGTAAGTGACAATTAAAGAATAATAATTTACTATCAAATAAAAAAATACTTAAAAGTAATGAAATAGAAATATGTAACTGACAATTAAAGAACAATAATTTAATATCAAATAATTACTTCTATAATGTTTAGGATAATGACTGTCTAATTAAGTGGGACTTACACAACTTGGCGCTAGTTCGAAGATGGCACTACAAGAAAAATGACCTATGCCTATGGAGACTTTTGCCTACAGACATAAATTATTGTAGGTAAAAGTCAAAAAATATTTATACCTATCATTGTTTGACATAGGTAAAACTTACCAATTTGTACCTACCATTATTTGGTGTAAGTAAATTCATTAAAACTAAAAATGACTTCTACCTACAACTACTTTATGTAGGTAGAACACCAAAAAACTTTTACTACAAAAATTTAGTGTAAGAAAAATTCTATAAAACATATACCTATGACTATACCATGTAGAAGAAATCTCTTAAACTTATACCTACATTTGATTGGTGTAGGTATAACTTCAAAGTCTTATACCTATAATTATTTGGTGTAGGTAAAACTAAAATAATTATACATCATCAAATATAAAATATAAAATATTTTTTTACTAAATTTAAAATAATTTCATTGTTGTGAATGAATTCACAATTAAATAAGAAACAAAATGAACTATAATTACACGTATAATTAATTAATTATATATGATCATAGCATCATTAATATATAATTGTATTTATTTATTTTTAACTACTTGTAAAATAAAAATAACTATATTTATACTCAAATAACTTCCTATTAAAGTATATAGACATGTATCGTACAATTCTTGAATATAGGATAGTCTTTTTGCTAATATTTTAATATTCACATAGTACAGAAGACTATGCCCAGCTTGTAAATAATTGAAGAAGGAATGTTTCGGACAATATTCCTTGCATATTGGCATTTTTCTTCTCCAGTATTACGTTTCCTTCCGCAGTTGTACACTTGTACCTATCACTATAATACCTAATTCACTGTTTGAAAATAGAAGCTGATTGGTAATCCCAAAATATATAATAATTATAAAAAAATATCATCCCAAGTCTTTTTTCCCGATTCTTTGTCTTTTTCTTTTCTTTATGGTTGAAAACTCCACCACGACGTGCATATGCCCCATAAGGAAAATATTCCATCTGTGTTCCCAGTCCAAGCCCAACAATCACAGCGCGCTAAAAACTCCCGAAGCCCAAATCTATTATATGAAACACGGCAAGAAAGAAAGTAGGGCTCTATCTCTCGTCTCTACTAAATTCTGAGTTCAGCTTTGAAGTGTGATTAGAACTTAGAAGCATCAATTCAAGCACCAATCTTCGACTCTGGTACATTCAATGTTGTTTTACTCATCAATTATTATCGAGATTTTGTTCTATCAATGACGTAAACCTTTTTTTTAACGAAATTATGAAATACGGTGCGTAATTGTTCAAACTGATTGAAAAGGCTTTTTGAATTAGTTAATTGCGTTGGAGTCACTTAATACATTGGAAGCAGAGTATGCCGAGTAGGATAGTGCGTAAACTCCAAAGAAAGATGGAAACAACTCAAATTCCAGTCTTGCTTCTCTAGAAAATAAGTATGCACAACCTCCACTTTTTTTTGTGCATGTATATATGTGAATGAATTCCTATTGTATATGGTTCTACCTGTAAGTTGTTAATGGTTTGTGGCTTTTATTTAGTGTTTTGTTATTATTGCTATTGTTTCTTTTTTAATATAATGATGATCATTATTTAATCTTTGTTTCTATCTACAGTTGCTATGAAGGAGAACATCTCACCAATCTGCTCCAATCAATCCGTAGGTATAATGCATGTTTTGGATCTCGATAATTCTCCTTCTGATTCTTCCTCTGCTACTTCTTCTCATTCCTCTTCCGCTAACTATTCCGATGCTGGTAATGATTTCTATTCAATGTATACGCACTTTTGTTACTGTTATACTATTGTACTTGAACTACTAGGGTTTCTGTACTTTCTGGCTTTAATTTCGTTAATATAGGGATTTTGTTTTATGTTGAGTATGTGGAGTAGAGTAACAGAGCTTGTGTATGCTGACTTTATTTTAATTTGACTTTAGTTGATCTAGGTTTGGTAGATCTGGTAGTCGAGGTAGGTGGTGCCTTGTAATTAAAGTGCTTGATTGGGTTTGAAAAATTGACGAAGTTGGGTGAATGTGTTATGTCTTTTATGGGTCATGGTCATGGTCATGGTCGTGCTTTGTTGAAAAAACAAAATATATATATGTCCTTTGGTTTGGGGCTGTTGCTATAGCTGTCCCCTTCTAAAAGATGTGCCTAAAAGATGTGCCTGGTGCTTAATTTTGCAGAGGAAGTTGGTACTTTGGATGATGAAAATGATAACCCTTCTGAAGGTGATGTGGCGTTGAGCAAGGTAGTTGACTCTCTGTTATGTTGTTCTGTTCTTAAGATTTAATTTATTTTTTTATGTTTATTCTAGGAAGTAGTTATTTTCAATTGTTTTTGTTGGTTTGTAATGCATCTGTATAAATTATGAATGCTAATTTTTCTTTGTTTTCTTTTGGTTGGGAAATTGACGTGCTTTTACTTATTATGCATGCAATGCATGTTGATACATGAACTCACATGTATGTTGCAGAGACATGACACTGCTCTTAATATTTCCTCTTAGACAACTTGTTGTTCCACTAACTTATGGGCCTTTGGTAATTTTAGAAGTCTTCACTCCTTCCTCTTAGACAACTTTGTTGTTTCATAAACTTATGGACCTTTGGTAACTTTTTGAAGCATTAATCATTTTTAGAAATCATATTATGATACAATTTCTGAGGGTCTCTGTTTCTTTCTTTCTCTTCCTCCATCTTCTCTGCTCATTTTTTTTATTCTCTTATTTTTCTCTTTCTTCCTCACCGCACTGCTTTTATCTAAAATACTCAGCAAAGTGAATTAGGTATGAATTGCTTTTGTGCTGTAAGATCAATTTTTTTTTTTAATGTTGTAAGGCTCACAAAGTATGAGTTTGAGTCATGCATCTTGTGCTGCTCATATTTATACATAATATATGCTGGTTCATTTTTCTTTTTTAGTTTGAAATACATAAATGTTGCCATGGTGACTATTCTCAAGAACATGACAAATATCTTAACAGCAATTGGAGAATTATATTTATTTCGGAAATGTCAGAGTCCCAAAGTGTGGACTGCAATGTTTATGATGGTAAATGGCATTCTTTAATCATACTGAGTCTGTCTTACTCTGCTGGGCTATTGATGTCATGGCTGGTGTTGTAGAAGAGGAGGAATTTAACAAAATGAATGCAAGAAATATTGCAATGGTTTTTTGCACCAAACATGACTCAGGTATCCTCAAATACTCTACACATTTTTATTTGTTCAATATATGCTAGCTTAGTACCAACTTCAGAAATTAATTGCATGTTTGGTTTAATTTATTTTCTTTTAAGTATCGTCATTATTAATTCTTGTTTTAAAAGTTTAAGATAATATCAATTTCTATTTATTAATTACTTTTTTATTTAATTTTTACACGTTTGCTATGAAATTAAAATAAAATTAAAAATAATAACAAATAACAAAGAGATTAGTTAATAAGATAAATAAAAGATATAATAAAGAATAAATTATACAAATCTTTATGAGAACAAATGTTTAAAGAAATTATATACAAATTTAGTTTTCCCATATGAAATAGCTGGAAAAAAAAAAAGAAGGGAATAAAAGAAGGTAGTATTTTGGATAAGGGGTAAAGCTTGTAAATTATAGACTATTGATCAAGTCCTCATGTCTTAGTTATCGATATTATGTAAATAACTACTCTAAAAATTAGTAGTTTAAATAGTACTATGCTCACTTATTTCATGTATTTCTATTGTTACCTATTCTTAAACCAATTATTTGATGAAACCTATTATTTTGTTCCCTCTTGCGAATTGCCAACCATTTTTGTTGTATGTTAGTATTATGGGCCAAGAGTCAACATTACATCATACTTCAACTCAGCTGCACGGCTTCTGGTCATGCTCCACACCCATACATGTGCGGCCCACCACAGGTAGTGCCCTAACAAAACATTTATTTTGTTTTACCATTACCATTTATGTGGTTTTTTTTTTATGTCTCTGGTAAACATCCTAGATGGCAGGGATGAATAATTTGTCAACTTATTTTCTTCCAACCTATGATGCCACCTTATGCAGCATTTTATTCACATGGAGGGGTTTATACTCACCCTGCATTTGCTATTGTAAGTCTACTTTGTGTGTGTATATTTGTAATAATTTATGTTTATTATTATAAGGGTCCATGATTATAGCTTGCCAACATCGGGCCAAACACCATCAATAGATGGAAGAGCTCAAATACCAATGTCCTGGCCAAACCACATCTTCCGCAGTACATGCACAACTTTCAGGGTCACCACCCATTTCAACAAATGTCCCAATACCAAGGGTACCTCTATCCTGGTATACAGGTTCCTTCATATTATCCGGGGAATATGCAATGGCCTCCAAATATGGAAGACCCTCATATTGTCATGACCCTCATAGGCAAAGCTCTCTGGCAAACTAAATGGTAAAAGTATAATTTTCAATGTGAAAGTATAATTGACATTTAGCTTTAATGCTTGAAATTATTGTTTGAAAGAATTTTTATTGTTTGCGTTTCTTTCTTGTAACTTTAGTTGATTTTGATATGTTGTGAAAACATTGCAGGAAAGTTCCCTACACTTGTTACTCACTAGGAAACTCGAGTCAACGGTTAAGGAGCCTAAGGCCATGGTTAAATTTCAACTTAAGAAGGTGCTCTGCATGGTATAATGACTTCGTTTAATTTACTTATTTAACTTGTTTTATATTTTACCGATTACGCTTTTAGTTGACAGAAAATTTTTTCTACGTATGTCAATTTCGTAAAACATTATTCTAAACGATTCACTATGTTGAAAAAAACTCCACATACATAGAGTCCAAGAAATTTAAGCATAGTTAATTATATCAGTCTGTGTACAGTCATCCAAATTAAAATACAAATTACCACCAAAATAGTACAATATGAATTACATAACTCCAAAAGCCACAACATCAAGCTAGATCAATCATACATCAAGCTAAAACGCAGCATGCAAATCATCCAGCTTCTCCGTATCTCAATTACTCACTGTTCCCCTGCTCGTCCAATTAAATTGGGGTCATCACAGGTGTCAACCACAGACACAACTCGGGTAAGTATTTAATAGACATGATTAGATAATTGACAGGAATTAAAATAACATCACAGACAAATAACTGATTTCTAGTAAAATAAATTATTATTTGTAAAATAGAAATAGATGCATAAAAATGATGCATGATCTCTTTATTTCATGATGCATGACTGAGATCTCAGCTTATCAAATTATCATCAGTGGCCACAGTCAAGATAGCCTCACCCACTCCGGTGGAACAAATAAACTTATCCAACCAGTCGGGATAGCCCAGGGACGCGTAGGATAGTCACCTCCACCTATGTGATCATCATGGTGGTGCGGTCCTCCCTGTCTCAACTACCCCCAAGTTCATAACACCTTTGAACGCGTGGACTCAGTTTAGCTATCTGACAAAACTCCACGGATTAGCCCCCGCCAGGCATAACACCACGGATTAACCCCCGCCAGGCATATGCATATGAAAATGCATGAATGGTTTAATTATTCTTCTTTATCATTAATCTTTAATTTATTCCTCATACTTATTAACCATTCAATGTAAATCCGGTACAACTTCATTCAACATATTATTTTGTATGGAATCACTCAGCAACACACGGATTCAATAATCATTCATCATGATTAATTCCATATAAAGGATACAAGTGTGCCATCATTCCTTTAAAGAAATAATCTTAATAATATACAGCATGACTCTCAATTATATATTGATGACTTAATTTCTAATAAAATAGAACATAAAACTTTATCATAGCTCAACATCAAGTGAATGTTAAAATATCATATAGCTATATCAACTCATAAAATACGATACAGCAACTTAATTAAATACAGCAACCGAATAAAACATACAGCAACAGCAACATAGTATCATACAGCAATCATTAAATACAGCAACAACAACATTACTTACAGCATACAGCCACCTTAAGTTACAAATTCAACAGTCTACAGCAACATAATAAATAACATACAGCAACAACATACAACCATAACAGCAACATAATAAATTAAGTAACAACATGCAACAACATTAAATCATTATACAGAAATCATTATACAGCAACATAATAAATTATACAACAACCTACAGCAACATCAATTATTAAATACAGCCACATAATCTTATACAGCCATATAACTTATCAACATCAAATAATTGATTACAAATACCACCAAATACAACTAGTCCTATTAATTAACCAGAATTAATTAATTATATTAATTAACTACTTCTATTTTAAACTCATTAGGTATTCAAATTATAATCTATAAATTATTCTAGTTCATTTAAGATTTTCAACAAACACATAGCATGCTAACTTTAAATCCTTTTAAGTAAGGAAGAACATGGCTTTAATCCTAGAAGATTATAGGATAAATTATCCTAATCAACTATCTAACTCATGTTTATTAAGATACTCCCCATACCTTGGCTTATTTGGTTGAAATTTCAGCAACTTGATTCCAACCCCTAGCTTCCTTTACGTGAGCTTCACTTAAGGGTTTCACTTTTGTTTAGCTTTGTATTTT
>PYAF01005873.1:160648-223172 GCA_007407185.1 Glycine tomentella
AGAGAAAATTTCCTAGATTATATCTTTCCTTCTTCTGTGTTTTTACCAAACTTAGATTATTTTAAATTCAATTCTTTTTGAACTATCTTTCAAATTTTCTAAAAAATTCTATCTCATGATTTTATTTGCTAATTTTATCAATAATTCCTTATCTAGGATCATTCTATATTTTTATCAGGTTTCCAGAACCTTACCAAGAATCTATGACCGAATCCGAGCTATAAGGGTATTTTGGTCATTTGTGCAAATGTTCAGGGGCATTTTGGTCATTTGGGCAATTGTCCAGGAGTATTTGTGTCTTTTGAAAGGAACATTAGTGTCATTTTCCAAAATGTTCAAGGGTATTTTTGTCATTTATCTAGAAATGCATATTTATATGAAATTGCCCATATATAGTGAATAAGGAGGGTGTTACACATGGGAGTAGCTGTAGGGAATGTTAGTATGGAGGAAAAGCAAATCTTCCAAAATGTTCAACTGAGTGTTAATTTTCTTGTCTCTCTGTTGAAAAGAACTGGCAAAATGTGAGTAGTAGTCCACTATCAATATTTTGTTAACTCATTGCTTTTGGTGCCTTCTTTTTTTATGTGATTTTCTTAAAGTTATATGTTCTTGTTTCAGTTTTATTATTCATGTAATTAAAAAGCTCAGCTACTATAACAATAGTCTTCGATATCAGATATGGCATGGATTGAATCCATGCTTATCCCCTGGCTCGACGAATTGCAAAAACTGTGTCGTCGAGCTCCACTACGAGGTCCAACTTAGCGATGCTTCCATATCTAATTTCAGTATTTAACCTTTTCTTTTAATTTTTTGATTCTGTGAAGGTCGTTGTAGTTGGAGGTGAAGAGGTTAGAGGAGGGGAAAACGAAGGAGAAAGACGGAAAGGCGACAAGAAACCAGATAATCATGAAAATGCTCTTGAGATCTGACAATGCTGATAGCTGTCTCACACCTTTAGGTCGTGAAATTGGATTGATTGATGATAGACGCTGGAAACTGCACCAGGATAAGCAAGCTCGGATTTCTGAGGAAAAGAAGCGACTGAAAATTGTCAAGATATTAGGTTTGTTTGTCTACTATGCTTGTGTAGTAACTGATTCTTGGGAGCTGTTTCTTTAAAAAGGACCGAAAGAAAGTTTACCCTTTTGGGGAAAATAGGATGGCAATAACTGCACATAATAACAAAGTCAGTTAATTGTTGATGCTTCTCAAGTCAAATAAAATTGTTGCATTGACATGAGGATGGTTGCCTATAATGTAAACTTATCCTCACCTCCCTCCACCCCGGTCGTTTTCCTTATAATCTTTAGCTAACAAAAGTAATACCAATGATAGAATAATATAGTGAGTATTGTAAAATTGTAGTTTGTTCCAAGGTTTATTGCAGTTTTCCTTGCTATTCAATCATATTTTTGCTTAACTGATATTTTGTTCATTTGATTTTGGACACATGGTGTTTTTTTTTTCTTCTGTGCGCTGATTTGATTCTTAAAAAATTGATATTTAATTACTTTGGCAGATTCTTATGTTATTTAATTACTTTGTTAGATCCCAATGACAGCTTTAGATGATTCCTTGCAGCCCTATCATTCACCTTACAGGTTCTTTGCATAACAAAATCTGCTCTACAATGTTTGTTTTTTCACATTAATTATTTCTAAATAATCAATTAATTGAGCTTGCCTTATTATGCATGCAGGACCTACATAAATGGAAGGAAGGAAGTCCCATTAATGTGAAGGGCTCTGCTGGAAGTCTTTTGACTTTGGTTAGTTGGTTGTGTTCTTTGATTGTATCATACGCTTTTAACTTCCTCATGAGTTGGACTTCAGCAGGCAGGTTCACATTTACTCTCAATTCCTTGTGTTTGGTTGAAAAATAACAGGCAATAATGTAATTGTGAAACAACATGCATATTCCATGGATATTGTGAGGATATTTTCATTATTATATGACTTTTACCTATGGTTGGATGTTGTAGGTATATGGTAGTAACTTTTACCTACAGTTAGAGGTTGTAGGTATATGGTAGTGACTTTTACCTACAGTTAGAGGTTGTAGGTATACGTTAATGACTTTTACCTACAGTTAGATGTTGTAGATATAAGTTAATGACTTTTACCTACACCTAGAATAAATTATAACTACTACCTATAGTGATAGACAAATATAATCATAGGTAAAGATATGTCCGAAGGTAAAACTTGTACATACAGACAAATAACCGTCACAATACGCCCCCTCAAAGTTGACGGAAGAAATGTCCGTAGGACAAAGTTTATCATACTTTTACCTACATATTTTTTACTTATAATGACAATTTTTGTCCGTAGGTATAGGTCATTTTTCTTGTAGTGTGGAGTAGGTGTGGAAGTCCTTGGTGGGGTCGAACCAGAGGTTGAGTCTTTGCTCCCTGTTGCCAACGCCATTTACATACACGTTGGTTTGGACTGGGTAAGGTTCACCAGTGGCGTTGCCCAAAAACTCGAAATCAAATTCGTTGTGAGTTGGACCATCTGATGACATCTGCATCACAGTAATATAAGATGACATCAATTTAAGAGTATAAAGTTACACTAAAAATATTGGATCGTGGCTCAAATGTGAAGACAGGGACAGAGACAATAAATGCAAGAATCAATTGGATGTATCCACGTTCACGGGTTTAAATGAAAGTTGGTAGCTGACACTAATGGCTCTGGTAATAGTCAATTCATTGATGCAAATCTGGTTGTATGCATTGAGTCGAATATGTATACCGTAAATTATGTTCATTGATAACTAAGCACCATAGCTAGTAAATAGTAATTATCATAAGCCCCATACTAAAACTGAAAAAGAGCATCATGAGCAAATTTGTTCTTAAAAAAAATAAGATAAAATTTCCACTTACATAGAAAGCAATGATAGTTCTAGCATAGTCACCCTCCACAAGCTTGAGTTGGATGGTCACTTTCCCAAACATATATTTGCTCTTAGATCCAAGTCCAGCACTTGCAGTGTTCAAAAAAAGGTATGTTTAGTTGAAAGATAACACATTTTGCAGGGCTATTAAATGAACTAATAAGAATCAAATCTAACAAAAAAAAAAGTGTAAAATTAGACATAAAGGGCTATTAACAAATAACATTACTAAAAATGCTTCAAATGTAAGAACATTGTGCAAACAAATGCCACAACCTTGTATCATGACAAAAGTTAGATATTTGGAATGGTTAATTACCAGAATAATTATCAAGTTTGAGCTTGACAACACCCCAACTTAGAATTCGCAATGAAAATTGAATCACCAACTTCCACAAAAATACAAAACACAAGTTGATAATTAAAAAAAATAAAAAATCTCCCCCTCCATAACTTGCTCCTTTCCAACAAAAATTCTGAAGTAGAAAGGTAAATATATCTTGGGTAGAAATGTAAATATGCTCAGGACCTGCTGAAGACATTGTGCTTTTCTGGTATAAAAAAGCACAGAAAAATTCTTCACAAACCACACCAAATGGCATTGACAGGTCCAATTGAACACTTCAATGTCAATCTTTGAATTCTGCAACCTTGAGTTCCAAATCAAAATCACGGAAATGAAGGCAGCCCAGAAATCAAATCGCAGTAGAAGAGTGGAAAGGGAAGGTTTTTGAAAGGAAAAGGGGGAGAGTTGAATGTTCTATGTAACATCCTCAAAATTATATCTTGAGTTTATATTTATAATTGAATTATGGAAGTGTAATAATAGTCGGATATAAGAAGAATATGATAGAATTTATTTGCCCACAAGCTGACCAAAACTATCCATTTCAGCCACCTGAATTGAAAAATTTATTTCTCTCTCAATTCTTATTCAAAATTATGTGTATAATATACAGAATTAAAGATCTATATGTCTAATATAACATATAAAAATTTTAGATAAATCTAGTTTGTGTACTGCTTGAAGTCACTAAAACTTAAGAGATGTCAGTGGGAAAATTTTCAGCTTGCTGACAGTTTTGGAGTCAAGATTAAAAATGTTATAGCTAGAGTTTTATAACACCAAAAAAAGGCATGTGATACCTTGTTAGAAATATTAGGGAGTCTAATTTAACATACTAAAAGATGAGAATTTATAGGCTAGTATATTGGTATAGAATAAACAATGAACAAACTCCATCTGGTTAAGTGTTTATAACCTTTTTAATCATTTGGATTGGGCACAACTTGTAAATCCTTAAATTTTCGCTCGAGGAATCAAATCTTCAGCCCAAATTTGGACTAATCAGAAGTGGATGAATACTCTCAAGGCATTCACGTGCAACAACCATAGAATAGGCATAGCTAAGTGAACTAATAGAAAGAAAAATTTGGTAAACCAAAGTCAATGGTAAGTCAATGAAGATAAGCTTTTTGAACCAACCTTTCTAGTTGGCCTTCAACGTGGAAAGCAAGCATTAAATGAACGAATCTTTCTTTATCTAGCTTCAGCCATGTATGTGTAGGCAAAGGAAATACATTTATTTAGCAAACTCCACATGCACATATGCCATTAATGAAGGAAATATTGGTAATGATGATCCGATAAGGAAAATCTAGATATTTTCTTAGTTTATAATGACTTAGTCAACCTACAACTTAATTAACGACTAACTAAGTTTCTTTCTAACCAATTCATTTCCATCCTAACTAAATCAATTAGTATAAATAGATTATAGCATCACAAAAATTTTGCACGTAAGAATAGCACCCAAGACTCACAGCCAAATTGATTTCCTTTGTATTTTATTTTGTTCACTTCCTCACTTCCTTATTTACTTAAAAGCCCCACTTCTATAATGTCATATACTTCTATTTTCTTCTATACACTATCCAAAGACTTCCTTCCTTCAAAGATTTTAAGTGTGCAGTCACATACTTGGAAGATATGGACACAAATTTACATAAGGTAGGCTAGGCTTCAATCTCTAGTTAATCAATTATTTGGACTAATTTATATGTTTAAATGTACAGATTTATGGTTATTATTTAGGCTGGAATTTCATGTTATTTGAAGGTATTTTATGATGTGAAAATGTTGATTTAAACCATAGGATAGGTAATGATTTTTAGGCTGAAATATTAGAGATCTTTGGAATTACATTTGATGATCTTTGGAAGTGATTTTGATGATATTTGGGCTGTTTGTTCATATTTTTATTATGGGACTGTTTTGAATTAATTTCTAGAAGTAGAGGTTGAATGGTATGTAGTTAAATGGTTCAAATACTTGAGTGATTCAATATTGAGGATTAAGTAGTAAGGTGGCAGGTGAAAGGAGAATAAGATGCATGCTAGGTTATAATCTTTTCTTGTGAAGGTTTAAAGGAATTAGAAATTATTTGATAGATATATTGTGGTTATTAGTTAGATTACTAACATGATTTTTCTGTATCTTGAGGATACTCAATGGTCATGCCTAAGTTGGTAATGATCTTACTTAAGTAAGTTATGATAGTTTAATCATACTTGTGGTACGTATGATGTTATGAGGAAAATATTTTCCATGAGGTGGTATATATTTGCTTATGGATTTTATTATGGATGTATTTTGATGTGATGATATGTTGATTCATGTTTCCAAGTTCAGTACGAGATTTGTGAAACATAATCTGATACTACATCCAGTACGAGATGTAGTGACCATGTGCAAATACATGGAACAAATCATGCATGTTTGCATAAGACAGTCGTAATGTTTACATCCAGTAAGAAGTGTAGCTACGTACAATACGATATGTAGAGGCCATGTGCACCCTGGGAAAAATTCATTTCATGCATACATGTAGTTTGCATTATGATTTATTGTATGGATTCATTTATATTGATAAATTACTAACGTAATAACGTGTTTGGTGGTTTAGTTTTGCCTATTGAAAAATTTTATTTCTCACTAGATTTGTTTCATTTTTTTAGATAGCAACAATGGTCAATTTCCTTGATGCCTTGGATTGGTGGTGGTGTAGGAATGAAGATATGAACTAGGCTGGTGCATGGAAAATCTTGTACTTGTTTAATAATGACTTTTGTAACAAGGACTGTGGCTACGTATAATATATATTAGTTTAACAACTTCTATAATTTATATGTTTAAGAATTTTTACTAATATACGCTTCTTAAAATTAAACCCTTATAAAAATATAACATCTAGAATAATTTTAGGTCGTTACAGTTTTGGTATTAGAGCGGTTCATCCTATTAGAGCCTTAAGGGAATGGACTAACTACGCTTTTTTGTGTACTTTGAGTGTGACTGTTTATGTGTGATTGTTGTGTTTGTTGAATTCTGATGCACTTTACTTTATATTGAGCTCGATCAACTCAGTATTTTTGTGAAAGTGAATAGGAATTCATAGCTACTAGAAGAACAAGAGGAAGAGCAGGACCACAAGCTGGTGGCAATAGTGAGGAAATAACTATTCTTCATGAAATGCTAGCTGTTATACAAGAACAAGCGGCTACTGCAAATCAACAAGCGACTACGACAAGTCAACAAGCTGCTGCTACAGCTACTCAAATGATGGTGCAACTAAACCATAATAATAATAATAATAATAATAATAATAATAATAATAATAATAATAATAATAATAATAATCAGGGTAGTAACAATAATTCTTGTCAAGATAATAATAAGAGGCAGGTGGCTGATTTAGAATATCATAAGTTTGTTGAGTTTAGAAAGTCTAATCCACCAATATTTAAGGGAACCTTAAATCCAGATATGGCTAAAGAATGGGTTAGAGAAATAGAAAAGATATTTACTGTATTAGATTGTTCTGACCAACAGAAAGTAACTTATGCTACATATATGTTACAATCTAATGTTGAGTATTGGTGGAACACTCACAAAAAAATTTTGGCAGGAAATGAAGTAGAGAATACATGGGAGGTGTTTAAGACAACCTTCTATGGTAAGTATTTTCCCATATCAGTCAGGAATGCTAAGGAGCTCGAATTTCTTAGGCTTGAACAAGGTAATAGTAGTGTGTCTGAATATATTGCTAAATTTGAAGAGTTAATTAAGTTTTCCTCTACTTATCAATATAACCCTGATGAGCAATGGAGGTGCATGAAGTTTGAAGGGGGATTGAGGGAAGATATGTTGGAAGTAGTGGGACCTCTAGAAATTAGGGAGTTTGGTGTTTTAATAAATAAGTGTAGAATAATAAAAGAGTATAAAAGGAGATCTGCTGAGAAAAGAGAGTCAAGTAATAATTTTAGGAAGAAATTAGGAGCCCAGCCTTTTAAATTTAAGAATAAATTTCAGCAGAGAAAATTTCAGACAGGGCAAGGTTCAAGCAGGGAGTGTGACAAATGTCACAAGATTCATGGAGATAAGCCATGCCCTTTAGCTCAGACCACTTGTGTGCGATGTGGAAAGACAGGACATTTGGCAAAGGATTTCCACAATCGCAATAATGTTTAATGTTTTAGATGTGGAAAGATAGGGCATTATGCTAACAGTTGCAGAGTTGAGAAACCCCAAGGCACCACACATCCTCAACAGACTAGAAGGGTTTTTATCATGAATGCAACAGATGCATCTCAATCCGAATATCTCATCGAGGGTAAGTGCAGAATTAAAGATAAAATTTTAATTGTATTATATGATTCAGGTGCTACTCACTCTTTCATTTCTTA
Source organism: Glycine tomentella (assembly GCA_007407185.1). Taxonomy (NCBI): domain Eukaryota; kingdom Viridiplantae; phylum Streptophyta; class Magnoliopsida; order Fabales; family Fabaceae; genus Glycine; species Glycine tomentella. The sequence goes on from PYAF01005873.1 coordinate 168,305, forward strand.
CGACACTGCTATACATTTAGGGTTATCTTTATCTCAATTACCTTATGATATTTTAGTTTCTACCCCTACTAGTAAGCCTATTACTACTATTCAAATCTATCTTAATTGTGATTTTCAATTTGATCAAAGATATTTTTCTGCAAATTTGATTTGTCTTCCTTTGACTGGATTTAGCGTAATTTTGGGTATGGATTAGCTTGCAGCTAACTATGTGTTGTTGGACTGTTCAAACAAAACCATTGTTTTACCTTCAAAAATTTCAGAAAATAGTCAAACCTAGTGTCTGTATTTGAGCTCCATTGTTTCCTATTCCAGTAAGAATGAAATTCAAGGGTATATTCTTTTATCAGCTAATGTAACTAAGACAAGTCATGAACTTTCTAATATACCCGTGGTAAGAGAATATCTAAATGTATTTCTGGGTGAGATACCAGGGATACCTCTGGAAAGGGAAATAGAATTTCCTATTGACCTAATTCATGGATCTAGACCAATATCTATGGCACCTTATAGGATGTCCCCTCTAGAGTTGGAAGAATTGAAAAAGAAACTAGAGGAGTTGTTGGAGAAGAAATTTATTAGACCCAAAGTTTCACCCTGGGGAGCTCCAGTTTTGTTAGTGAAAAAAAGAAAGATGGGGGAATGAGGCTTTGTGTAGACTATAGGCAGATTAATAAGATAACTATTAAAAATAAATATTCATTGCCTAGGATAGATGATATGATGGATAAGCTGAGAGGAGCAACAGTATTTTCTAAGATTGATCTTAGGTCAGGATACCATCAAATTAGAGTTAAGAATGAAGATATTCCTAAAACTGCATTTAGGACTAGATATGGGCATTATGAGTATTTAGTGATGTCTTTTGGATTAACTAATGCTCCAACAGTTTTTTTATGGATTATATGAATAGAATATTTAGACCTTATCTAGATAAATTTGTAGTAGTCTTTATAGATTATATACTTGTTTATTCAGAGTCAGACAGAGAGCATGAAGAGCATCTTAGGATAGTATTGCAGACCCCTAGAGAAAAGAAGTTGTATGCTAAATTATCTAAGTGTGAAGTTTGGGCCAAGGAAGTGAAATTTGTAGGTCATGTTGTTTCTAAGGAAGGAATTTTAGTTGACCCTAGTAAAATTGAAACAATCATGAATTGGAAGAGACAAACCACAGTAACTGAGATAAGGAGTTTTCTAGGACTAGCTGGTTATTATAGGAGGTTTATTAAAGGGTTTTCACAAATAGCTTTGCCTCTGACCAGCTTGACTAGAAAAAATGTGCCTTTTGTATGCGTACCTAAGAGTGATGGATTAAGAAAGAAAATTTTGAGTGAAGCTCACTAAAGTAATTTTACAATACATCCTGGAGTTACTAAGATGAATCAAGATTCGAAGAGAATGATTTGGTGGCCTAGTATGAAAAAGAACATTGCAGAGTTTGTGGGAAAGTGCTTTGTGTGTCAAAAGGTAAAAATAAAACATCAGAAACCTTCTGGCACTTTGCAACCTTTAGATATTCCTCTGTGGAAGTGAGAGAATGCATCTATGGATTTTGTGGTAGGATTACCTAGGACTGTTTCTGGTCACAACTCAATTTGGGTCATTGTAGATAGACTTACTAAGTCAGCACATTTTATACCTATCAAGATTTCTTATCCATTAGAGAGATTAGCTCACTTGTATATACAAGAAATAATGAGATTGCATGGTGTACCTTCCACCTTGATTTCTGATAGAGACCCCTGTTTTACTTCTAGGTTTTGGGGAGCATTAGAAAAAGCAATTGGAACCAAGTTATGCTTAAGTATTGCTTATCATCCCTAAACAGATGGACAAACTGAAAGAACCATACAAACCCTAGAAGACATGTTGAGAGCTTGTGCAATAGATCAACAGGGTTCTTGGGAAAAATATTTTCCATTAGTAGAGTTTGCTTATAATAATAGTTATCATACAAGAAGAATATGATAGAATTTATTTGCTCACAAGCTACCCAAAATTGTCCATTTCTGTCACCCGAATTGAAAAATTTATTTCTCTCTCAATTATTATTCAAATTAGGTGTATGATATATGGAATTAAAGATCTATATGTCAACTATAACATATAAAAATTTTAGATAAATATAGTTTGTGTACTACATGAAGTCACTAAAACATTAAGAGATGTCAGTGTGGAAATTTTCAGCTTGCTGGCAGTTTTGGAGTTTAGATTAAAAATGTGATAGCTAGAATTTATGGCCTACTATATTGGTACAGAATAAACAATGAACGAACCCCATCTGGTTAAGTTTTTATAGCCTTTTTAATCATTTGGATTGGGCACAACTTGTAACTCTTGAAATTTTGGCCCGAGGAATCAAATCTTCAGCCCAAATTTGGACTAATCAGAAGTGGATGAATACTCTCAAGGCATTAACGTGCAAAAGCCATTGAATAGGCATAGCTAAATAAACTAATAGAAAGAAAAGTTTGGTAAATCCAAGTCAATGGTAAGTCAATAAAGATAAGCTTTTTGAACCAACCTTTCTAGGTGGTCTTCAATGTGGAAAGCAAGCATTAAATGAAGGAATCTTTATCTAGCTTCATCCATGTATGCGTAGGCAAATGAAATTCATTTTTTTAGCAAACTCCACATGCACATATGCCATTAATGAAGGAAATATTGGTAATGATGATCAGATAAGGAAAATCTAGATATTTTTTTAGTCTATAATGACTTAGTCAACCTACAACTTAATTAACTACTAACTAAGTTTCTTTCTAACCAATTCATTTCCATCCTAACTAAATCAATTAGTATAAATAGATTATAGCATCATAAAAATTCTGCACGTAAGAATAGCACCCAAGACTCACGACCAAATTGCTTTCCTTTGTATTTTATTTTGTTTTAACTTCCTCGCTTCCTTATTTGCTTAAAACATAGCCCCACTTCTATAATCTGATATACTTATATTTTCTTCTATACACTATCCTAAGACTTCCTTCCTTCAAAGATTTAAAGTGTGCAGCCACATACTTGGAAGATTTGGACACAAATTTACATAAGGTAGGCTAGGCTTCAATCTCTAGTTAATCAATTATTTGGACTAATTTACATGTTTAAATGTACAGATTTATGGTTATTATTTAGGCTGGAATTTCATGTTATTTGAAGGTATTTTATGATGTGAAAATGTCGATTTAAACCATAGGATAGGTGATGATTTTTAGGCTGAAATATTAGAGATCTTTGGAATTACATTTGATGATCTTTGGAAGTGATTTTGATGATATTTGGGTTGTTTGTTCATATTTTTATTATGGGACTGTTTTGAATTAATTTCTAGAAGTAGAGGTTGAATGGTATGTAGTTAAATGGTTCAAATACTTGAGTGATTCAATTTTGAGGATTAAGTAATAAGGTGGTAGGTGAAAGGAGATTAAGATGCATGCTAGGTTATAATCTTTTCTTGTGAAGGTTTAAAGGAATTATAAATTATTTGAAAGATATATTGTGGTTATTAGTTAGATTACTAACATGATTTTTCAGTAGCTTGAGGATACTCAATGGTAATGCCTAAGTTGGTAATGATCTTACTTAAGTAAGGTGTGGTAGTTTAACCTTACTTGTGGTACGTATGATGTTATGATGAAAATATTTTCCATGAGGTGGTATATATTTGCTTATGATTTTATTATGGATTAATTTTGATGTGATGATATGTTGATTCATATTTCTGAGTCCAGTACGAGATTGGTGAAACAAAATCTGATACTACATCCAGTACGAGGTGTAGTGACTAGGTGCAAATACATGGAATAAATCATGCATGTTTGCGTAAGACGGCCGCAATGTCTATATCCAGTACGAAGTGTAGCTACATACAATACAATATGTAGAGGCTATGTGCACCCTGGAAAAAATTCATTTCATGTATACATGTAGTTTGCATAATGATTTATTGTATGGATTCGTTTATATTGATAAGTTACTAATGTACTAGTGTGTTTGGTGGTTTAGTTTTCCCTACTGAGAAATTTTATTTCTCACTAGATTTGTTTCATTTTTTTTAGATGGAAACAATGGTCAATTTCCTTGATACCCTGGATTAGTGGTGGTGTAGGAATGAAGATATGAACTAGGCTGGTGTATGGAAAATCCTGTAGTTGTTTAATAATGACTTTTGTAACAAGGACTGCGGCTACGTATAATATATATTAGTTGAACAACTTCTATAATTTATACGTTTTAAAATTTTTACTAATATACGCTTCTTAAAATTAAACCTTAATAAAAATATAACATCTAGAATAATTTTAGGTCGTTACATATAGGGTTTGGAGATTGAGATTTGGGATAGATCCAGAAGGAGGTGTTGCTTCTGTGCCATCTAGGTTGGGTTTGTTCGTAGGTGTGTGTTCACTCAAATCACAATGCTCAATTTCCTTCACTGTGAACTGGTGTGGGTTGTGGTGGAGATGATCGTTGATGGAGACGACAGAAGTATCGAGGAAGATGGAAAGCGAGGTGACATAACACTCCTGGATGGACGTGATGCAATACTCTTGCCTATTCCACTCGTCGAGATCTGCCACCGCGTCCTCCAACGCCACCCCCAATGTTGTTAAAACGTAGTGTTAAAACGGCTAAAACACACGTTTCTACGTTTCTACCCTTTAAATCGTGTTAAAACGCACTCTAAAACGGGTTTTGGATCATACAGGTTGAAACGACGAGTCAACTCGGTAAACTCGGTTGACTCGATGAGTTTACCGAGTTGACTCAGTTTTTTTTTAAAAAAAAGCTTAAAACAGTTCCTTTAAACGATTTTTACCCACACCGACAGCTTCTCCTTGGTGCCCTAGGTCTGATTCTTGGCGCGCTGCGCTGCTGGTCGTCCATCTTCTAGCTTTCATCTTCCTTCTTTTCAAGCTTCCGTCGTCTTCCTTCTTCGTCTGTGGGGTCTCCTTTGTTGGCGCTGCGCTACACGTCATCACCAGGTACGTGCCTTCAGTCCTTTACTCTTCACTTCAGAGCTTCAGGCTTCATCTATTCTTTTTTCTTTTCTTTTATTCTACATTTCATCTTCCTTCTTCGTCCGCTCACTCCGCTGGGGTCTCCTTCCGGCCTTCCCTCTTTCTTTTATTCTACATTTCTACCTTCTTCTTTTTGACCCATTTCTTTTTTCCACATTTATTATTGTCTCTGAAGTCTGATCTATTATTTCTTTCTTTCCATTTCCTATTTTGAATACATATGCATGCAGTTTTTTTTGGGCCATTAATTTATTTTTAGTGTATTGATATTTTTTCTGCCAATTGATTTATTTTGTAGCTATTGTTTTTTGGTTGAGATGATTTCTCTGAACTTTGATTAAATATAGTTTGAAATCCTATGGCTTCATCAAGTGCTGTTGGTAGTAGTAGTAGCACTGGGGCTTCTGTAAGTGTGAGTAACACTACTGTTGGGAGAAAGAGTTTGCCTAGAAATGCTCCTGGAAATAATCAAGATCCTAGGTGGAAGCATTCAATTGAAGTTTCGAGAAAAAAAAAAAGAAGCTTAAATGCAAGTATTGTCCCAAAGAAATGTCTGCTGGGGTATTTCGTGTGAAGCACCATTTGGCTGGAACATCTAAAGATGTTGAACCATGTATAGCGGTGCCAGAGGAAGTAAAAATAAAGATGTTGAATCTTCTTATTGGAGCACAACAACAAAACCAATTGCAAAAAAATTTGGAGTGCAATGCGCAAGAAGTACAAGAGGAAGCTATTAGTGGTGGCTCTGATATTTTCAAGAAAAGTAGAACATCTATTCCTATAACCCTCAACACCATATTCAAGAAGAAATTAAGGGAGGAGGCATGTCTTGACATTTTTACTGCTGTGTATAACAATGAAATTCCTTTCAATTTTATGAATAGCGATGATTTCAAAAAGATGTGTGAATCAATTGCCAATCATGGACCGGGTTTCAAGCCACCATCTTATCATGTGTGCAAAGTAAAATACTTGAAGCAAAAATATGATATGACAATGGTTGTTGTTGATACACATAAGGCTCTATGGAAGAAAACTGGATGCACAATAATAACTGATGGGTGGGCTGATAAAAGAAAAAGAACAATAATCAATTTTTGTGTACATAGCTCTATGGGAATTGTGTTCTTAAGTCCATTGATGCATCTCATATCACCAACACAGCTGACAAGATTTTTAAGATGATTGATGAAGTGGTAGAGGAGGTTGGTGAAGAAAATGTTGTCCAAGTTGTAACGGACAACGCTGCAAATTATAAAGCAGCTAGGGCTTTGTTGATGGAGAAAAGAAAGAAAATATATTGGATACCTTGTGCTGCTCATTGCATTGATTTGATGCTAGAAGATTTAGAGAAGAATACCCATCCATAAAGACGTAGTTTACAAGGGAAAAAAATTACAACTTATATATATTCAAGAACATCTCTCATTCTAATATTGCACAGCTTCACTAGTGGCAAAGATTTGACTAGACCCGCCATGACTCGCTTTGCCACATCCTATTTGACTTTAAAATGCCTCCATGACCACAAACTTCCCGTAAAAAGAATGTTCATGTTTGATGAATGGAAGAATAGCAAATATGCAAAGTCAATAGATGGAAAGTTTATTGAAAATGTAGTGATGGACAAAAACTTTTGGAAAAGGGTTGAGATTTGTTTGATAGGTGCACTTCCTTTGATTGAAGTGCTTCGATTGGTTAATTCAGATGATGAAGCCATGGGCTCTATTTATGAAGCAATGGATCGTGCCAAGGAGAAACTTGAAGAGGATTTAAAAAAAAACCTACATTGTAAGTTATCAATTAATTTGTTTAATTCAATGTTATAGAGTATAAACATTTTTAACTCAAAATTAATTCAATTGTTATCTTTTCATTTTTTTTTAGTTATCAACCTATTTGTGATGTAATTGATGCAAGATGGGAGAGGCAACTCCATAGGCCTTTGCATGCGGCAGGTTATTACCTTAACACAAAACAACATTATTCTCCTACATTTAAAGTTGATTATGAAGTAAAGGTTGGACTATATGATTGTATAAAAAGGATGGTGGCGGATGTAGCTGTAGAAAGAAAAAGCAAATGGAGGAATTCAAGCATCGTCAAGGTCTTTTTGGGACTACATTTGCTATGGATGGAGTTAAAACCAAGAGTCTAGCAGCATGGTGGGAATCTTATGGTGATGGTGTTCCAGAGCTCCAAAAATTGGCTACTCGTGTTCTTAGTTTGGCATGTAGTTCCTCTAGGTTCGACTGAATGGAGTGCTTTTGAGATGGTATAATTTTAATATGAATTGCATTTTATTTCAAAAATATGATATTAGTCTAGTGTTAAATTATTTCTTTTCTTTGTTTAGGTCCAAACAAAGAAAAGAAATCGTTTGAAGCAAGAGACAATGAATAATGTTGTTTTTGTGATGGCTAACTCAAGATTAGGCAAGACAAAACAGAATGTATCCTAAAATTGATTATAACTTTGATGACATTGAGTCAAATGATGATTGGATTGTTGAACCAACAAATGAAGAATTTTTGGAAAATGTTGAAGAAGATCAAGTTCTCTTTGGCTTGGATGATCCAAATGAAGAAGAGGGGAACTTGAATGATTTGGAAATTCCTGATTTTATTGGTGAATTAAATAGTGGGGAAGGGGATGAAGAAGATGATATTGACTTGGACTCCAATGACATAAATTAGAGATGTCGATTTCTTTTATGATTTTATTACCTTGGTGTCTTCATTTTAGTATGTATTATGATGACTAAGTTTGAACTTATTTTATTTCCTTAGTGTTTGGACTTAAATTTGTGATGACTTATGTATTGGTGTGTTTTAGTTATATATATGTTGGATATTTATTTATTTTTGTGTAACTCTTAGGTTTTGTTTACGTTTCACGTTTTTGCTCACCCCCACCGTTTCTGCGTTGGCACTATGTTTTGACAAAATTGGCCACTGCCACAAACGCCGACAAGCTTTCTGCCACCGTTGACCACAGTAGATCCACTAGATCCAGGGACTCCAATGCGTCTACCATTCCTCGAGGCATGGCTTTTCACCTACCAGAACCTGATTAACCTGATTAAGGGTAGAGGCATGACTTTTCGTTCTTCGAAGCAAGTTTCTTCATGGAGAGTGAATGAGAGATGGATAAGGCAACAACCAATAGAGTGTTTTAGAAAGATTGACAACATTGGTTTTTTAATAACCGATGTTGTGTATATTTCTTAACATCAATTTTAATTAAAACCGATGTTATTGAGAAAAAATAACATCGATTTTCATCAAAACCAATGTTGCGAGATATATACAACATCAATTTTTATAAAACCAATGTTAACAAGTCATTTTATTTACAAAAATGTCATTGCATTTTAAGTTAACATCAATTTTCATAAAACAGATGTTAAATTAATGATGTTAAAAGTATATTTTTTAGTAGTGGTGCGACAACAACATCAACATCGATTGCATGATCCCTTTTCTAATCTTATATGCACGTTATAGGGAGGAAATCACTATTTAATTGTTCAAGTGCCCTAAGATTTTGATTTTGAGAGAAAAATAAAGAATGCTTTGAGCTATGTGGAACTTATATATTTAACTTCATATGCCCGATTATCAGTGTCATGCATGTTAATTTGGATTAAATCAAACTTCTTTCACATTAGTAATGCAATTAGTAAGGCTAGTAACATCTTAATGGGGTAGCAGAATTTAGTTAATTATTTGCTGTCAATATTTTTTATCCTAATTTATCTTCCCTTATCCCTTAGAATGTGTTTATTTCATGGATTAAAAGTTGATTATCAAGAGATTCTCATGATTATTATAAGTTTTGAAAAATTATTTCCAGTATTTATTTTATTGACAAAAGAAGCATATATTGGATGATAGGTACAAGGAATATGTTAGGTAAGGGAAAGACTATTCTACCATTACTTTTAATTTTACAACTAAAAGAGATAAAGATAACATTTCTGATTGTTCATTGATACTATTGATAGGAGGGTACAATATATTTATAACAAACACAAACAAGAATATAACCATTATTAGAAAATAAGCTTTTAACATCCATTCTTTTAGACTTTTAACAACAGTTTTTTAACCGATGTTAAAACACTGACATTAAAGTATCAAAGTTAACATCGATTTTCAAAAAATGATGTTAACAAACATTACAGAACATCGGTTTTTAAGAAAACTGATGTCGCATAATAAGAAGTAAACGAAAAAAATGTAAAATATGTAAAATCAATATTGGTTTTACTAAAAATAAATCTTGTGTTCCACCCACAACATCTGTTTTTAGAAAAATCGATGTTAATTTATGTAGTACAACATTTGTTTTACTAAAAATCGATGTTGATTTTTGTAATTTTTTGATATATTGTCTATTTTTTTAATATTACCCAAACCTGCAAATTAAAAAACAGACAAATCCAGACAGTTTGACATTACAATACAAATTTTTATATTATTATTGAATAATTAATATGAATTATAAGTAATAGTCAAAGAAAACAATAATGTCAATACATAAAATCATTTAACTATAATCGATTCTAATTAAACTATTTATACAATTGTAAAATCCCTTAAATCTAAGATAAAATCCTGCCCACTAAATGCAAATTGGCTTTAATCTCTCTGGTTCCAATGGTCTTGGATCAGTAAAATTCTGTATGATATAATAAAAGATAACTTAATCAGTATAAATAAAAACAAGTGTAACAAATAAAATTTATTTTGAAGTAAACAACTATCATCTTCCAATTATCCCTGAAACCTCTTAGTACTATTGTTGACATCAAATCACTACTAAAAAAACACCATTCAACATCGGTTCTTTTTGACAATCGACATCAATTTTAAACCGATGCTGAATCAGGCGACGTTGAAAGTGTGAAAGTTAACATCGGTTTTCAAAACCGATGTTAACGAAATTGTACAACATCAGTTTCTAGTAAAAATGATGTCGCTATGTAACGAATAAAACGTAAAAAATGTAAAGCGTACACTACAACATCGGTTTTCATAAGAAAATCGATGTTAAGTTACAATACAGCATCGGTTTTCGATGTAAACCGATGTTGATGTAATATAACAACATCGATTTTCTTTAGGAAACCAAGAAAACCAATGTTAAGTTACAATACAACATCGATTTTAGAAGAGAACCAATGTTGTTACATGACATCAACATCAGTTTTCATTGATAACCAATGTTGTATTGTAACTTAACATCAGTTTTCTTATGAAAATCGATATTGTTTTTTTAATTTTTTTAAAATATTTTTTCTATTTTTTTATGTTAGCAGTTCTTCATCAACCTGTAAATCAAATACCATACATCCAACCAGCCAATTTCAAAATACAATTCAATAAAATAAATTTTCAATAAATAAATTTTCAATAACAAATTAAATTCAATAGTACAATGTACATAAAAATGATTTCTTATAACCTAATGTTTATACAATTGTTTAAAAATCTGTTAACCAACTAACCTAATATTTGATATCTAACTTTAAGATAAAATTTAGCCCATTCAACCCTAATGGCCTTCAATCTCTAGGCTTCCAGTGGTCTTTCATTAGCGAAATACTGCATGACATAATAAAACATAATTTAAAAAATATAAAACAAAAACAAGTCAAAAAATAAAATTAGTTTTAAATTAGACAATTACCATGTCACAGTTCTCCTTGAAGCCTCTTTGGACTATCGTCGACATCCAATGCATAACATAATAGCCACTCTCAGTGCCTTCTGTTTGCTTATTACACTAAATTCAATAACATGGTCAAAGTTAAAAGGAAAATTAGTGTAAATAGTAATAAATATTATTTTGAATACATAAAGCATGATTTATTAAAAGACTTACTTTAAGCGTAATCCATTTAGTAGTAGCCTTTGATTTATTTCCTTTAGTGTCATGTACGGCCTTCAAAGCACTGGTTAAGAGAAAAACGCATGTATATTGTACAATTAACATATTCATGTGTTAGAAATAATAACAGAAATGTGTTACAAATTATACTTATTAATAATTCCTTTCAAGTAGTTATCAGGCTTGTTGTGCAACGAACAGAACCACATGGCAACATTGACCTTAGGACATATGACGACTAGTTGCCAATGTGAACTGCGTTGGACAAAAATAAGTTATTATACTGCACACATTAATTAAATTGTTTTGTACATTTTTACTTAATTACCCATTCAAGTACGCTGCAAGGTAGACTTCTTTTTGTTAAGTATGCATCCATTTCTTCATGTAGTCCTCAGATTAAAATTGAGATTGGCCATATCTCTGTATGGACTGTGGCTCGATGAATCCATACACATGGGGATGATCCAATTGCAGACATAACTCATTCATATGCCTATTGTTTTATAAATAAAGTCAATAATGCATGAACATAAAACAATGTGTTATGTAACGTTAGGTACTTGAGAGTGACTTAAAGAATCCATAGTTGTATAATGGAGATGTTCAGACATTGACCACCATGGATGATCTCTGAAATATCCTCCTACTTGATGTATAATGGGAACTTGTCATTATGCACCCTAAACAATGACAGGTCCCATGGCACCTGCATCGGTCTGAAGAAAAGATCCGGGATGGTCGATGCGATCTGGTACAAGGGATCCTCAACATGTTCTGACTTATTTACAGGTTTCGCCGGCCCCGCCTGGTTGCTATTGGAAGACTTTATGAGGGGTCGACAATGGTGCACAGCGTCCCTCTGGGGAATGATCAAGTCAAGGTGAGTATTGAGGAAGTTCGAGATCCTGATGCTCGCGTCCCTGTAACCACTGACGAGGTTCAGTTGGTGGGGCAGGCCCTTAACACTTTCCTTGCTTGGCCGGCACATCTTGTACAACCTATTTTGCCTAACGCATATCATTTTTGCCTTCTTTCTTCTCATTTAACATTCATTTGTCTCATATAAAGTTAAGACGGTTGTTGACTTGTGTCATCGACATACAACCCACGCCTGTCAGATGGACCGGTGTTTGGGTCATTACCGGAGGGATCGACACAGTTTTCCTTGGTGCTGACTCGGGCACCAAGAGGACATGTATGAACATCTGGAGGCGGCATGACTCCCTGTGATTGCATCTAGGACTGTAGGTGGCTGAAGAACATCATCAGCTGCTGGGTAAACCTCTCAGTGATCGACTGCGTAAATCTATCAGTGATCGACTGCTCCAGCTCTTGCCTGATGTTTTCTTTAAGTCGACACAAGTCTTTAGGTGCCACTGATGGGGTCGGTCTAAAGTACTGTGTGATGGTCACATCGGCTCCAGTAGCACGGACACGGCCGGGGTGCTCTGGTCGTCCAATGGCAGTAGTAGGACATCCTGACGTCCACTGGGGACAAAGTTATCCTGTGTGGATTGCTCACCCAGGGAATCCTACAGTGAAAATAAGTAGAACATTAGTTTGTTGTTTACTTACAATCCTCTTAGCAATCTCACATGCCGCCTCAGAAGTCATTTTCCCAGTTTTTTTGGTGCGAGCCAGCTTCCACTTTACGTGTCGTCGCATAGGGGACGGAGGCTGAATGATGGTCTCCGTGCTGTCATCACGAGTTGCTCCCACCAATTGCTTCTTTTGTTTTTCCTCCATCAACCTCTTCTCTAACAACTCGTAACCCCCGCGAGACAACACGTAAGGGGCAGTGTTCAGCTTCTGGATGGCCTGTGCCTTCTTTCTAACATCTTGTAAGACTTACACATATAGGGTTAAAAAAAACCCTGTTTGAATACATAATTGTGGAACTGTAAAACAATGTAAAACAACTAACCTCCAAGGAAATGGCTCTACGACTCTGACAGAATTGGGTCCACTGTTCCTTACTAATGCCGTGTTTTTCATATACAGCATCAACATTGTCTTCGTTGCCTTCTATCAACACCCATTTCCTGGTCAGATCTGACTTAAACTGCCTTCAGCGCTCTCCGACTGTCTGCAGAATTTTCTTCTTGGTCCGTTAGTCAGACGCTTCAGGTATATCAAATTCAGCCTGCATTACAATGAAGTGAGTTTCACTACTACAATAGTATAAAACAAGGCCAGTCATCTAAGCCATACAAAGACGGTTATACAACAGTCTTTGTCTAGGACGACGTTGAATGGAGACACACTACAATGACGGTTCAAGAAGACCATCTTTGAAAGCTTAATTTTTTTTATATAGCACATTCAAAGACGGTTATTTAAAATAACCGTCTTAAATTGGACTATTCAAAGACGGTTTTGATGGAAAAACCGACTTTGAATTGCATTAATTCAAAAAATAAATTAAATAAATCTAAGATGGGTATTTTAATAAATCGACTTTGAATGGTAAAGGTCCAAAGGATATCAAAGACAGTTATTTTAAAGAACTGACTTTGAATGTGGTGATAGACAGGCAATTTTAAGTCCGTTATTTTAAAGAACTGACTTTGAAAGGGGTAATAGGAAGGCAATTTTAAGTCGGTTATTTTAAAGAACTGACTTTGAAAGGGGTGATAGGAATCAATTTAAGTCAGTTATTCTAAAGAACCGACTTTGAAGGGGTAATAGAAAGGCAATTTTAAGTCGGTTATTGTAAAGAACCGACTTTGAATGGGGGAATACAAAGGCAATTTTAAGACGGTGATTTTAAATAACTGACTTTGAATGGGGGAATGGAACGGCATTTTAAGACGGTCATTTTAAAGAACTGACTTTGTATATGGTGATACAAGCAAAAATCTAAGACAGTTATTATAAGAAACTGACTTTGAATCATTAGTTGCAAATAATTATTGGGCCAAGATTATTTTTAAATAATTTACTTTAAATACATGATTATTATTAAATAATTGACTTTAAATACATGACTTTAAATAATTGAGATGTAATACATAATTTAATACAATTATTTTACAATATGACATGTTCAGCATGTCATCTGGACTTAGTTGACCACACAGTAGTCCCACAAGAATTGTTCTAATAGCTTTAGATAAATTGAGTGATCCTTTTATTGTAGCATCAACTATTTCAATGCATTTGCCTTCAGTAAATAGCCTTCGTACCTGCATATTAAACCATTTGTTTAAATCAATTACATGCAGATTTACCCATCACAAAGATGCACAGAGGAATAGAACGAACAAATCCCAGGGCTTAACCCTGGAAATTTCAAAGGTGGTTAAAATTCAAGTTCAGTCTTACATGTGCCAAAATATTATGTTAATGACAGAATCCTTTATTTCTTTTCCCACTTCCTATCTCCAATATCAAAACACCAAAGCTGAAAACATCTGCTTTTGTTGAATAAGCTCCATCAATTATATACTCTGGTGGCAGATAGCCACTGCATATGACATGAACCAAAAAATAATTTTAAGACAATGCCAATCCATTAATTGTTACCATATAGGAGTAATCTAACACTTACTAGGTTCGAACTACATTTTTTGTTGTTGCTTTGATTTCCTTTCCCTAAAAAATTTGGGGCCTAGTATGCATGGCAAAGCCCCTTGCCAAATGGAAACAACCGTTCAATGACTTGTTGTATTTGCAATTTATAATTTGAACAATCAATAAGCAAATCAATAATGCAAAGAGTGCATATGATATATCTTCACTTTTACACAAGAAAATGAATACTCAATGAAGTAAAGGGTAATTAAAGTTGTTCCCATTCACTTGAGCATGCAAAGGAGGCCATTATCATTTGGTAACATTGCTCGATTCATGCAGTAGTCTCATTTGGACACTACATAGTTCAGGTGGTTACTTACTTTGGATTTAATTTATTGCTTCTTTCTTGTTATGGTGATGTGGAAGGATGAAACAAGAAAAACCAGTTTAAACAAATAAAAACCGCTGCAGCTGCTCAAGACCCTCATACGAAACAAGTGGTTCACGGCCATGCATTCATTTATTAAAATTTTCATAAGGGTCATTTGTAGTATTGCAAAGAATATTTGATCTCAGTTTGTTAAATAGAACAAATTTTCTACTAAAGCGTTGAAGTAATCTCAACCAAGGGCAAATGAAACTAAGTGGTTTAAGTTAAAGCTCATTATCAATTTACCTTGTATATAAAAAATCATATAATCAACCCTCCTTCTGTGCTAATTATTCAAAAAGAATTTCACTCTAGCTAACTATGGCACACACCCAACGTATGATACAAGTCTATTCTTTCTTCATGTTTCCCAATCTTAGAATTGAAAGTTGAGAGTAATCAGAGTATCCATTTCTTTTTACCTTGAGCTTATTAAGGAATTGTTTTCCACAGGAAATACCTAGATGAGACCTGTATATGGATTGTATGATTGAGCAGGCGTACCTGAGCCATAGGGGTAGACAGCGGTAGCTCCATAAGGATTTCCAAAAGGATTTACAGACTGTTGTTGGGGGCGCATCATCATTTGTTGTTGTTGAAACATGAAAGCTTACTGTTGGTTGGACATGGCAGCCATTTGAATAGAAGGTGGAGCGGCAACTGTATTAGAGGCAAAAAATGGGTGGTGCATCGTCGGTTGCCTCATGTTTCCCCTGGTGCTAGCTCCCATGGATTATAGCTGCCATTTTGGTTGTTTATTCTGAGTGCATCATCGTATAGGCTGTTTAGTGTAAGCTTGTCCAAACCTCCAGCCTGATTACCAAGCAGGTCACCACCACTCATTATTAGAAAAGCAAAAACGTGTGTTCATGCAATGAGTTTTTGTCAGTGTTTATGCTGAGATGCATTACATGTTGAGAGACAGATTTGCATTCACTAATCATGGGAGCTAACTAAACAGTCAATTTATTGTAAAAGTATACTAGTTTGCTAGCTGTCGTGGCAGTCTCATTTGAACTAGGAGCAGTAACAAGTGCCAATTCCTATCCTGTAGTTCCATTCGGCATTAATATCAGCAGTACAATGAGTCCTAACGTTAACAGTAAACATGAACCCAACTTTAACAGGGACATTAAACAATATCAACTAGGACTACAAATGGAACATGATAGGTCTCATAATATTTGATAGGATTTCTAAATATAAGCCATTTAAATCATTGGGATTTAAAATAACAATTAATTCATTTTTAATTGTGAAGCAGACATCAATTGAAAGCACACAAAAGTTGAGTTACCAATTAAATGAAATCTCATATTTTCATCGGAATACAACAGTGCAATACAGTCAGATATCAAAAACCATCATAAACAAGATACTCACATAACAATCTTTGCCTTCTGAACGATACTGTGCCTCCCTTAGGTCAATAATAGTACATCCTAACTGCTCGCCACGATATTCAACAACCTGCATACAGCCATAAGAAGCACGTGCATATTGTCTTTAAGAAAATTAAGGTAAGCAAAGAGGCCCCATCCATGAATACCTGATTTTCCTAAGCAAACGTTTTGTTTCTCTATTTTCTGCAACCCCAAAACATTAAAGGTTGAACAAAACAGGCAAAAATCGAGATACATTTTTAATTTAAAAATAAAAAAACATTAACAAATGGAAATGAGTTTTAATCTGAGCAAATGGACAGATTTAACTAACCCGTAAATGGTGAAGATGCTCTTTAAGAGAAGAAAATACTTGAGCATTGTATCACGGAACAAAATTACAACGATAAGATATATTTCTATCAAACGGGAAAAAAAAAATCTTGTAGTACAATCTCAGCTCAAAAAGACTAGTTATACATTTCAAAAGCAATAGGTCAAACACCAAAATAAGATTACCTTATCGCTGTTCAATTGAGTTATTGCACTTAAAGAATGAAGGTTTGGCCCCCCAAGCAAGTGAATTATTGGCACTTCATCCTTCTAGTAATATAGGAAAAATATATTGATAATGTAAGTAAATAACCCGTTTACACCAAATCCAGATTATAGTATTTAGTTTCGGATGCAGCAGAAATACTGGAAAGGACTTTGAGAATTCTCCTTAACTATATAAAAATCAGCTAACTTAATTGCATGCATAAATTGGTTTAGAGATTGATGATCCAACAAAATCAAGCCAATCTTGAAATGCATGAAAACTAGTCCATTTATTGGTGAAAAATTAGAGTATTGGCTCCATCACTTATGACAGTCATAAAAAATTTAATAAAACAACTTATGATACAACAAAAATAGTCAGACAACAAAAAATACTATATGTAAATGACATGCCTTTTACTGGGCAGAGGCAACACTTTCTCTCATCATCAGGAGTTTCACAAACTCTACAAACCCAGGAAGTAAAGTCCTGAACATTCTTTGCCCCGTAGCATTCTTGGTGGACAGCCATTTGGCACCTGTCCAATAAAGTACACATGATGTAATTGCCAATTAATCATTTGAAGCCCTGTAAGTTTGAAATGAAACTTGATATATCCATCATAACAATACAGCTTGGGCCAAAGATAATGAACAATGATGAGAACACCTATTATAGATGATAATTTTGTTATCTTCCCAATCTTCAACCCATCTGCAAATGGCACATATTTCTGTTGTCCAGTTTGCATAAACTGGCTCATATTTCTCTGAAAAAAAGGTAAAAGGAAAATAAGTTCCTTCCATTCGGAGATATATTCAACAGAAAACATGTGACTTCAACGGGCCATAAGACTTAATCGCATAAGAGAAATTGAGTAAAAGTTTATATGAAATACACATTCACCTTGCAAAAAGGAGAGTATTTGCTGCTGATCTAACTGTAGAGAAGTTCTAGCTCCGGAATTATGTTCATCGATCTGAAGAAATTTTTATTGTTAGTTAAAAAATATAAGAAACGCATTATATGGAAAAATAAAGGCACAATATACACACATTACAGCACTATAGCTGCATACTTGAAAATTGGGAGATGTTTGAAATATAACATATAGACACTAGACAGCACTGAAGTAATCCAAGTGAGTAAAATTCTTCATGACATTTAATTAAAAAAAAACAAACACATATAGTATAACAAGAACTGGTACAAACCCATTCTTTGAGCGGTTACATTGTGCTTTCTACTTTCACGCTATATCTCCATTTTCTGGCTTTGGAACCTACATGTATTTCCCATTAGTAAGTGTATGTGTCCTTGAACCACACAAGCAACACTTGCACATAATCCTGGAAGAAAATTTAATAAAAAGAAGCTGTATGAAATTTCTCTAGAATGATATAATATGTTTAATCACCAAAAGTTATTCACTGGTTCCCATATCCGACATTGTTTTGCTTGTGAACCTATCCAGGTAGGTTAACAAATCTAGAATCTACATTGAGGGTAGTTTCATCCCATAATATAAAAAAAGTCTTGAAGGCTTACATATGATCCTTTGGAACATAGATTCCTTTCATGCCATTGCATGCCACCACTACATTTTCAGGTAATGCAGGTTTTTTGCCTTTCTCCATTGATCTATCTCAAAAAATATCACATTATAAGATTCAAAGAATAAAGTCAAAATGCTCAATGCCTCTATCATAGACTGTGAAAAGGAAGCAATAGATAATTTCTACATACATATTTTTTGACTTGTATGTTTGTGAAGTTGATGATTCATAATTGAATTTTCCCTTGCAATCGGGACAATAGTAATCTGCATTTTCCTGATCCTGCGTTAAGACACTAATTACTCATCTTAATATTACCTTTATCAAAGGAAATCAAAGAAGCAAGAGATGAATACAATAAGGAAAAGTGGAATGTATCACCATGCTAACCATGATATGATACCTTGAAAAGTTTGCTGGAAATTTTGTCACACTCAGCATGCACCCAAACATTACAACCATCACAGCATACCTGTCAGAGTTTAGCCCCACAGGATCTCCAAAAATTAACTTTTTTGTTGAAATAAAATAAATTAAAACAAACAGATACCTTGAGAAAGTAGACAATGTCACCCAATTCCCACCATCTGAATGGTGCCAAATCTGTTTGCAAACTATTCAATATTGTTTCGATTTTATTAACTGTTATAATAGAACCCCAAAAAAAGTAATTAAAAGTCAACTATGAATTCATCCAGTCAAGAAATTGAAGAAATCTAGAATAAGTCAAGGCAGAACCTTTGCACAAGGCTTGCAATAGTGCTGAGTAGCACAACTTGAATCCTTAATCTTCTTCATGGTTTTGCATGGCGACATCAAACCACAGCCAGTACATGGTATTGTATCCTATATAATTTATTGACCGGATAAGAATCTATAATTACCAAACTCTATAAGATTTAAAAGATAAATTCACTAGAAATTGCCCTTATCTTTCATACAGATATATTGAAAGAGATGAAAGACTTGAAATGATTTTCACCAAGTTGACACAAATATATTGAACAATCTGGTTCAGTTTCCAAAACCATGATAATGTATATGATTTTAGTATAGGGAAATTATTAAGGAAACAACAACTAAAAGGTTTTTTTATTGAAAATCACGATAGGAATGTATTAATAACCTTAAATGCTACACTTTGTAATGAAAAATTTCCATTTTTTATTTCTTAACCGTTGCCGTAATGTATATACTAAACTTTGAATAAAAATTATGCTTTGAAACAGTGACATAATGCTATAACATTATGAGTATGTAACTATGTCAAAGGCATGTCTCTGAAGTCTATGAGAAATTTGAACAAATTAAAAACTATATGTGTGATACTCAGCAATCAGCCAAGCCCACATGCCTATACCTGTGCCATATCCCATGGAACACGACAAGAAAATATTTTAAGGCAAACTGCATGATCAATTTCACTTCACAGGCTGAGTTAAAAATCTATTAACTTAGGAGTAACCGATACCATTGAAAAATCATAATTCTATTAGTCCCTCTAGTTTTGCATTTTTGGCCATTAAAAAAATACTACTCATAGTATATCATAATTTGAATTCTTGAAGTAGGCAATAACTACATTTTTTTATCAGCGTAGGCAATAACTACATAAGAAGCTAGAACGTATATATCATTAGGCACTCCTTAGTCCTTAGCCCTTCCTTCTAGTATCATAATATTACTGAACAATACTCGTTAATAGATACTATGCAGATAATTGAACTACTCATGTTCGAGTGAAAATCTTAATTTTAAAACAGTAAGTTAATGAAAATGACTAAAATAACAAATACTTACAGGGGGTCTAATGAAATAATTAGTAGTAAGGTCAAGTGTTCGAAGATTAGACAAGCCAGTGAAATTACGACCAATTTGCCCTGACAGGGAATTATTTCTAAGATTAAGCACCCTAAACTTAGAGCATAAAGCCAAGGTGGAAGGCAAGGGTCCAGAAAATGAATTGGCATGCGCTTCTAATTCTTCTAGCTGCAAAAGGTTCCCAAACACATTTGGGAATTCCCCATAAAACTTGTTCCCAGAAACCACCAAAGTTTTTAGGTTAGAGAGCTTACTTACTTGCTTGCTTACTTGGCCAGATAAATTGTTGGCACAAACTGTGAGTTCCTCCACGGATGACATTGAATACAAGGAATCTGGAAGATGGCCAGTGAATGCATTGGAATCCAACTGAAACTGTTGGAGAGGAGTGCAGTTGTCCAAGCCTTCAAGACCACCATCAAAATGATTTACAGACAAATCAAGGGTGTGAAGATCCTTGGAGGCATTGCAAATTTCAGCAACTGAATCTTCCAGTGAATGAATTGTTACTCACATTGAGAGCAAGAAGATGAGGGAATTCCCCAAAAGGGAAGAGAGCTCCAGTAAGTAAATTGCTAGAAATATTCAACCAAAATAGAATCATACAAGATAAGATGAACACAGATCACAAAGCTAATAAACCATATTTTGCAAAAGATGCAATACATAATACACATACAACCCAGTTATGTGTCTTTGTAACAAACTATTACTCTATCAACATCACTGCTATTCAGTAACAGGAGATCTACCTTGCACTTTGTGCCAATAGCAAATAGATTATGCCAAGCAGCATCAGCTCTATGAGAAAGGAAAGGAGCAATCCAAGTTTAATACAAAAAAGAAAAATAAGTAAAGCTGATGGAATCATATTGAGTTAGTGTCCTTCATTACCTTCTTTAATTTTCTCCAGTGAAGGAAAAAGTGCCTTCCTTCTGGTGTTGTTCAGCCACTATATATAGGAATGACATTGAAGTTAATTGTGATGGAAAGTAGCAAGCAAGTAGGCAAGAAAGGAAAGAGTTAAATTGAAAGTGTTAACCTGTCTAAAGCGGTAGATTGAATGCTCAACCAAGAACCAAACAAAGACCATGACAGTAACAATAGAGGCAACTGAATGGGAAGGCGTCTCAGCCAGAGAGCGACCTCGTTGTAGCACATCTACCATATTTCACATCAAACCAACAACAAGTTTCATGGTAAAAGTAGAGTGTTTTGATTCCACCATATAAATGCAAGCCAGATGGGATCCAGGAAATGGGGAAGTGCATTACAACTAAGCAAAGAGTAGACATACCTTGCTGGGATGGAGGACTAAAACCTTAAATTAGGAAGATAACTCATAACAAACAAAATAGTGCGAATCCAATTGCATTTAAGGAAACCCAACATACGAAAATAGAGTGTCCAAAATATTAACGTTGGGAAATTTTGTTCGTAAAGTCTTCAAATAATTAAGACATACATTGAAGTAGTTTGTCCTATAACATCTAATGCTGTGTCTGTGCAGTCTTGTGAAGTTGTAATAAATACGCTGCCCATTTTTGCGAATTGTTGTTATGTACGCCATGTCTAACGGCGTCCCATCGACAAACCACTACATGATACATAAAAACAGCAACAACACAAAAATATTTAATGAATAATGTAATCAGTTCATAGTTAAACAAGTGTAAACACAATGTGTACAAAATGTAATATACCTTGTTCCAGTCACTCTTCACATACCCGCTAACTATGTTCCACATCCAATGCATCACGTAATAGCTACATTCATAGCCTTCGGGTTGAAGATGGCTCTAAAATGAGACCAAAAATGTATTGTAATGTCTTTATCCCACATGAATGCCAATAACATAACTATGCAAACAATTGCAGGTAAAGGAGTAACCTTCACTTCAATCCATTTTGGTATGGCATTAGACGTTTTAACACAGAATGTTCCCTTTAATTTCTTTATTGCCCTAAATTGGGTGTACAAAACATGAATGAGGGTTAGGTTATTACATATATGGTTAATTTTTAAGAATTACTTCAACTAACTTGTTAATTGTGGTTTTGATGTGAATATCAGGCTTCCTATGTAGTGAACAAAACCAAACAACTTCATAAGACCATGGACATAGTACAACAAGTTGCCAATGGGCCCTGCAATGAATAAAAATTGAAAATGTTATGATGGAAAAATTGCCATAGGGATATCCAAACTATTATTTTGTGCTTACTGATTGAAGTAAGCTCCTAGGTACAATTGTCTTTGTGATTCCTTGACCCATGTTTCAATGTATTTTTCACACTCTTAACTTGGTACCTTTGCACAGTGTAACAACTGAGGCTCAAGGAATCCATAGACCGAATTATGCCCAAAGCTTCTACATTGGTCTTCCATAAACCTAATTTTAACACATTAAATCCAAAAAAAAAATAATCAAATGTTAACCAATAACAAAGGCTCTTATTTAAGCGAACCTAACAGAAATTGTACTTACATCATCTACAACTGTAGGATAGATATGTTCAAACATTTGTCGCCTGAAACGATTTCGTTGACATCGTTAAAAGTTATGAACAATGGTCTCACTGCATTAGGGAGACCAAATTTAGATCCATCCCACAACAACTCAACAGGCTTCTTGTAAAAATGAAAGAGATTCATGTAACACCCTGACATTTTAATAACTGTAAAATAAATGTTATTACTCTTGTGCAATTGTTAATATGAATGTTAGGTTATGTGAAATTTGATTAGTCTATATTTAAATTATTTGGGTAAAATATTGATTAAAGATATTACAAATATGTTTGAAGAGAAATGACCATATTACCCTTACTTTTAAACAAAAATTACAGAAATGTCCTTAGGGTAAATGTTACATAAATACCCTTGGATATTTTGAAAATTACCACAATACCCTTGATATTAAAATTTCAGAGACACTCTTAGAAATTTTGTGAAAACCTAATGAAATTACAAAATACTCTTAGAGGATAGATTATCAAAATATTTTGTGATAGAAAATCCTAGAATAGAATTTCTATGAATTTCATAAGATAATAACTTTGAAACTTTATTTAGAAGAATTCAAACTTCAGAAAAATATGGAAAAATGATAGACAAGATCTATGGAATTTTCTCTTAATTGTAGGATGCATAGACTTATTTAATAAAATGATTTAGTAATTTTGATGGTCAAAAGTAGTATGAGACAGTCAGGATTAAGATAAAGAGCAACTTTATATGTAAAGTCTATATATCACTCTGTATAGACTATTTATGGGCAAATTATATTGTAATTGAAGTAAGTCTTTGGAAAACTTTAGAATTACATTATTTAATATTATTTTTAGGTAGAAGAATTCAAATTGAACTTGACTTCCTCTTAGAAAATGCCATGTATAAGGTAAAAATAAAAATTAGATTAATTTTCTTCATTTACAAAATGATATATGTATAAATGAAAGCAAAATAAAAATTTTCCTTGGCCTAGGCATAGTCCACGTGAAAAGCAAGGGATAAGGAGGAAGATTTATGAATTTGGACACTTGTAAAGGCAAGCCTTAGGATAAAAACGAGTGGTAGAACACTTGTATGGCATATAATGAATCTAGAAGATTTTTTTATAAAGTAAAGGAATCATAATGAACTTAGTTGGAATCTAAAAGAATAAGGATAAATTTAGTTAGAATCTAATGGAATGAAGGGAAACTAAGTTAAGATGAAACTAAAAGGTAATTAGTTAGAAAGGGCAAAAATGTCCTTGAATATTTTATTAATTTCCAACCACTATATAAAGGCAAGGGGGGTCCAAAATGGAAGTCATTTTCAAGCTACCCTTCTACAAGAGTCACACGTGAACTACCTCCCTCATATACCTTTCATTTCACTTTCATTCTCTCTTTTTCAAAGCCTAAAACAAAGTAGAAGAGACCCCACCTTTTAGAGAAATCACGTGGAAGAAGATTAGCCAAGTAGGAAGAGAAAAAAAAAGCTTTCTAGGAGATTACAAGGTATGTATAGGGAAGCTTTTATGATAAAGATAGTTTAAATGTTGTTTGTGTTTGAATAAGTGTTTGAAGTTCATGTGTTGCTTAGTGTTTCTATGAATTTCTCTAAATTCCATATGTTGCTGAGTGTTTCTATGAATCTCTGTACTTGAATGATATGCTGAGATTCTGTACGTGAATATTAAGCTGAGTTATGTACTTAATTTATGTTGAATTTCTGAGTAAAATAAATGAGACAGTATTGAAGAACTGATATTGAAAATAAATATGAGTTAATAAAATGAAAAGAGTTATGAATCAAGTGAATCAATTTCATGTGTATAAGAGTTACCTCATGGAGGAGGTGTATATAAGAGTTACCTCAAAGAGGAGGTATATATAAGAGTTGCCTCAAAGAGGAGGTGTGTCAAATAGCTGCAGGAACTGAGTTCGAGCGTTCAGATAAGAGAAGTCTGAGCTGGGGGGTGACTTGCCAGTGGGGAAATCACGTCAACCATGATGATCACATGAGTGTGGGTGAGAATCCTGTTGCAATACTGTGAGACCCTGACTGATCATTTCAGTTCTATGCCACAGGGATGGGGCTATCTTGACTATTGGTACCAATTAATAAGAGTCTAAAAGAATCATGCATCTTTAAGGATGTTGTCATTTGGATATGAATATGTTTTATTTGCTTAAATTATGTTTATCACAAACTTACCCTGTATTTTTGTGTCTGTGGGTGACACCTGCTATGACCCCGATTTGGTTTGGGTGAGTAGATGAACAGTAAAGAAGGATTGGCAGGTTGTTCTGATGGAGGACTTTGTTGAAGATATTTGATTGAAGATGTTTTGTTATGATGAAATATTTGAGTAGTTTGTAATGTGTAATAGAACAAATATTGGACTATATTGTATTACATCGAACCTTTAAATATTAATTAGTGACGAAACTTTTTGAAATCGGTCATTAGTAAACCTTAGTTTGCTATTTTATTTACAAGAGAAAAAGTATTTTCATTAAAAATTAATACAACATAAAGTGGGAATTTAAGGTGTTACAATTCATAATCAGATCGCCCAATGGGTCATCTTCACAATCAGTGTCTGACCGTTGAATAGGTTCACTGGGTATTGTAGTACACAATTGTGAATCCTATTTTTATGAATAACAAAGTCATCTTAATTATTGAATAGTTCATGAAAATAACAACTTATTTTAAAAATCATACAACTTATAATATAAATGGAAAAACTCTATAGATGAATACCTGGGGGGGTACAAGTTTCACTAGATATATGGGCCACGCAACAAATGTGTGAAGAGTTTGTCTCATATATTGGATTTCAGACGACGGGAAAGGAACTTCTGCGTCTGCATCAATAATTTTAGTCACATTAACTCTGACAACATCATCTGCATAAGCCACATTGTGTATGGTGGCCACCCCGTCATGAACTTTTCCCATGGCAACCAGCTTTGTCGAATGTTCACAAACAACAACAGTCCCATAGTAGGTATGGCAGGCGTAACATTCTTTTCTGCTGATGGATTAGTTGCATTTCCAGCACAACTCCCCTTTGTGTTGACACGTGCAACTATTTCGTGAAACTGTTCGTCAACCGGAGGGGACGCTGGTGATGCAATTTGGGACAACTCCATTTTTATGGCCTCCTTCAACTCTTGTTTCATTCTCTCCTTAACCTCTTGTGTGATTTTCTCAATAGTTTTTTTTGTAGCTTCTTATTGTTCTCTCCTCCATTCTTCTTTCATATTTTCAATAGGGGTAGCCAAATCATGTCGAGTGATAGATGGCTGAGAACTACCTGAACCACGTGATGCCTATCCAAAATATTGGTGTATTGTCACACCATCACCTGCTACACGAACATGACTAGGGTGCTCTGGTCGCCCTAATGCAATGTTGAGAATGTTATTTCGACCATGCGAAACAAAGCTTCCCTGTGTTGTTTGTTCTTCTAAAAAGTCCTACATGACAAAGCACATGACAACCACAAAATCATAGGGTTGTTGAACACAAAAATATTAGCTGCTTCAATACAAGAGGTCAACATTAACTCACTATTTTATCTGATATCTCTTGTGCCGCTGTAGACGTCATTCTTCCACATTTCTTAGTTCGAGCCATCTTCCACTTAACATGTCTTGGTATTGGAGATGGTGGGTCATCAATCAAGGTAGGGTTTTCAGTGTTCATTGCATCTTGTTGTCTTTTCTTCATCTTTTCTTCCATTAGTTTTTTTTCGAGCAACTCGTAACCCCCTCGAGATAGGACGTGTGGGCAATCATTGAATTTCTGAATTTCTTGAGCCTTTTTTCTAACTCCCTGTGTAAAATATGAAAATATCACATTATTAAAAAAAAACAAGTAAATGTCATTGACTAATGGTTGAAAACATGTTTACTTCTTATAACCACATGTCTAACCTGCCAATTAGGATTCTTCCTGCTTGCAGCAAATGCTTCCCAAGTATCATGATCTAACCCATACTTAACACAAGGATGACCTTTATCTTGCCCCTGTTTATCACCATATATGTATTTACATGTCAGGGAAGACTTAAATTGCCTCCATCTTGTGGCCACCGATGACATCACCTTCTTCTTCACTGCAGCTGGTTCCGAAATCTCAAATTTTCACTGCACCAAAAACAACTCACAATAAGTGTATTACATTGTAGGTGTAATAATGGCCTTCACCAAATAAGAAAAGAACAACATAATCTCAAATACCAAGATGTCATCCCATATTAGTTGCTTTAGATTTTTCGAAACTTCTTTCCAATTTTCGTGGAGTATAGGGATTTTTTCTCGTGCTACAACACCTAGGTAGCTGTGGAACTTGTGTTTGTGGGGACCAGATCCTCTCCCAATTAGAGGATTGACTACAACGGATGGTCTATGCTTGTACAACTTCCTTGCTGTCAAGCATCTTAGTTTGGTTGATTGCCTTGTCTTCCTCAATGTACATTCTGAAGGTGCATCTGTAGGCGGAGGGGAAAGCAGTGGTGTTGCCATTAATCTCTGCAAACAAAAAAATAATTTCTATTAAGTTGTCATTATTTACAATGTATGCTAAACAAAAATGCAAAGGTAACAAATAAGTAATTATATGACAAGCTGATTCATTATACATTTTTTTTGAAGTGCAGCTGCTTTATTATACATAATACATATAACCGTTGAAACTTTGACATACATTAGCTACGTCTTGTTGTTTTCCCACAAGCCTTCTTGGTGATCAGTACGATTTGCATGCTCATCATCCAGCATATGTTCGTCACCAATTGCAGGTATTTGCATATACACAGGCACCAACTCATGTTTGTCAGCTGCAGGTTCTTGAGTTTCATAACACATGGCAGTTGTTCTTCCTTCAATAACCACAGACAACCTTGAGTTACAAGGATCTTGCACATAAAACACTTGTTTGGCTTGTTCAGCCATGATGAAAGGCTCGTCTTTGTAACCCAATTTATCAAAATCAACTAAAGTAAAACCATATTGATCCATATGAACACCAATGTTTCCATTAACCCATTTATACTTAAAAACAGGCACTCTAAATTCATTATAATTAAGTTCTCATATTTCTTCAATGACACCAAAGTAAGGCATCGAAGCTCGAATCGATTTTTTATTCGATGCACTAGAAAAATATTCCGAAGATGCCTCAACACTGACACCACTGTTTTGCACACAACTTTTATCATCCTGCTATTTAGTGTAAAAGGAGTAGTGGTTGATGTCGTATCCTTTCCAAGTTAGGACATTAAGGTTTGGCCCAACTGCTAATAGAGTTAACTTTCTTGATGTTGTTTCATCTCCAACAATTTTCTCCCTGAACCACTTAATGAAAGTCTTGTTATGCTTTTGCAGTGCCTTCATCATGTTCATGTTTGGGTTAGTATCTATGATGTATTGTTTGTGAATCTCTATGTACGACAAAACCTCAAATGTGTTATTCAGAATATACAAATGTGCTTGTTCAACTTGTTGCCGGGACATAGTGACCACATTGAAACCTCGTGTACTGCAACCTCCCCGGGATAAGTCATGTCGCATCTGCGGAATCCCAACAGCTTGAAGTACATCGACGTACTCAGTACAAAATTCAATACATTCTTTGGCGACATACCGTTCAACAATTAAAGCTTCTGGTCTGTACTGATTATTGGTATAACCTTTGAAGACCTTCATGTACCGCTCAATAGGATACATCCATCGTAAAAAAACCGGACCACATAACCTTATCTCCCTAACAAGATGGACAATTAAATGCACCATTATGTCAAAAAAAGAAGGCGAAAATAACATTTCTAATTCACAAAGCACAATGGCAGCCTCGTGCTCCAGTTCATCCAGCTGTCTTGGGTCAATAACTTTGCTACAAATAGCATTAAAGACAAAACATAGACGAGTTATGGAAACCCTTACTTTCTCAGGCAAGGTAACTCGAATGGCTACGGCCAACAATTGTTGCATTAAAATGTGGCAATCGTGAGACTTCAACCTTACCAATTTAAGCTCCTGCATTGACACAAGGCTCTTGATATTTGAAGAGTATCCTTGTGGGACTTTCAAACTTTGCAAACATTGACAAAAACTTTTTTTCTCCTTTGTTGACATGGTGTGACATGCTGGCGGCAAATAGACTCGACGACCCTTTGCAATGGGATGCAACTGTTGACATATACCTATTTGAACCAAATCTTGACGACTTTTCAAACCATCATTAGTTTTGCCTTTTATGTTCAGTAAGGTTCCAATTAAGCTGTCGCAAACATTTTTCTCAACATGCATCACGTCTATACAATGTCTAACTTCTAGATCGCACCAGTACGGAAGATCAAAGAAAATTGACTTTTTCTTCCAGATGTTCTTTTGCATCGCATCCTTCTTTTGGGTCTTCCCAAAGATAGTCATAATGTCCTTCACTCGGTCATAAACTTGTTTTCCATCTAACGGTTTAGGTGCAATTTCAGTCTCTTGGCTTCCATTAAAAGCTTTTTTCAATCGACGATACGGGTGATAAAGTTTGAGAAATTTGCGATGCTTATTATAGACTATTTTCTTTCCATGCTTCAGTTGGAGGTAGCTTGTTTGTTTCTCGCAAATAGGACATGCGTGATGCCCTTTGACACTATATCCACTCAAATTCCCATAAGCTGGAAAGTCATTAATGGTGCAAAACACCATTGCACGCAACAAGAATGTTTGTTTGACATTGCCATCAAAAACATCAACGCCATCAACCCACAATTTCCGCAAGTCTTCAATCAACGGAGTCAGATACACATCGATATCATTGCCTGGTTGTCTTGGACCAGCTATCATCATAGCCAGCAAAATGTATTTTCGTTTCATGCATAGCCAAGGAGGGAGGTTGTAAATCATCAACAAAACTGGCCATGAACTACGGTTGGTACTTAAACTACCAAAAGGATTCATACCATCTGAAGCAAGACCAAGCCTTAGGTTTCTTGGCTCGGACCCAAAATCAGAATACAAAGAATCAATTGTCTTCCATTGAGGAGAATCAGCAGGATGTCGCAGGAACCTATCAATCACTCTTCCTTCTGCATGCCAACTAAGATGTTTGGCATCATTTTTATTAGAAAACAACCGCTTGAATCTTGGAATAATGGGAAGATACCAACAAACTTTTGTTGGACAGGCATTCTTTTGCATTGCATCATCACCACTGTCGCCATCCTTCACTTTGTAACGGGATACCCCACATGTGGGGCACTTCCGCAGTGTCGCGAAGTCATTTCTGTATAAGATGCAATCGTTAGGGCATGCATGAATTTTCTGGTACTCTAAACCCATAGGACATAATATCTTCTTCGCCTCGTAGTGATTTTTCGGTAGAACGTTGCCTTCAGGGAGCATCATTTTCAACATTGCTAGCAACGCGGTGAAGCTTTTGTCACTCCACCCATATCTGGCCTTCAAGTTCACCAAACCTAACACGGCTGACATCCTTGTGAATGTTGTGCACCCCGAATACAATGGCTTATTTGAATCACTATCTAATTGGTCATAGTAAGGTGCATGTGCTTCATGAAAATCCTCTTGGCCAATATCACGTATCATTTCTTCCAACCGACACCCAAACACCTCCTCACCAGATACAGGTTCAGATATTGATGGCATGTCTGACATTTCTCCATGCCAAATCCATGTAGTATAACTTTGGATTATGCCTTCACATATAAGATATGACCTAATGTCATCCAATGACTGTCGACATCCATTTCCACATTTAACACAAGGGCAAAAGTACTTGCCACCCAATGATGGTGCATTAATTTCAGCAAATTGCAAGAAGAATTCAACCCCATTCTCATACTCGTCACTTATACGTGATTTTTTCATCCAACTACGATCCATGTTTAGTCTGCTGTGATACTAACAATGTTATAAAACATGCGTAAACATTCAACCTACTTCATTAAAGGTGAGGCCCTATCCTATTCAGGAACATTCAATTTTTTTACCTAATTCATTTGTCGAGGTTAAGTATGGGTTATTTAATCTGACAAAATTTTGGTAGCATTTCGTCTCCATCTCCAAGTACACGAAGTGAAACTAGTGACATTAAGTCACCACATCTCAAATGTGCACCCGGATATAAAAGCAAGATGCATTTATCCAAAATTTCATCAAAATAAACAAACCATACTTAAATTTGACGCATGAATTAGGTGAAAAAATAGAACATTCCTAAACTGTCCAAACGGACAATTCAAGGTCCTATACAATGATTAATCCAAACTATTCGTATTAATCATTGTATTGAAGCTCGAACAGGACACTAAGGTTCACTAAAAATGCATATAACTTTAAAACATTCTATAACACATGTTACACATGTACGTGTCATACGCAAATAAGTGTACGAAAGTGACACATACCTCCTACAGTGGGCACAAGAAACTCTTGAGCAATTTTGGTGATGGTAACAGAATGGAATCAATAAACATGATGGATTCCTCAAAGAATGTCGCCTTCAACCAGTGAGTAAGTTCCCAACTAACAACGCCAGTTACTTGTACCTGGAAGCAAAATAGATGGTCAATAATCGTAAGCGAATCATGATAAGAAAAGAATGAAATACGAGAATCAAAATTCACATAAAAGAAAAAAAAATCATAAGTCCATTAAATCGTGAAGGGTTTATGCCTAATCTTACAAACAAAGACGTCTACTCAAACATGTTCATGGAGAAAACCCAAGAGAAAACAAGAACATCAAACACAAAATCTATGTAGGAAGGAGTAAGCACATAAGAATCCCCCTTTAAACCCAAGCCTGCTATTTTTGCATCAATGACATTTCCATCCCTTTAGGGTTTCATTCCCAAACTATCCCCATAGAAACATTTCAACCTGAGGTCTCATAAGGGTTCAAGCCCAAAAAATTATAACAAAACAGAAGTAGGGCATTACAATGCATGTGATGTACATGGCCAAAATCACAACCAGGCCACTGGATTCTATGTTTGGTGACCACATCTTGTTTGGACCACATTGACTGGCATTCTAGAGTATATAGCTTGTATGAAATTGGTTGCAGTTATGTCATCCTGGTTATTTTAAATAAATCTAATATTTTTAAGTCTTTTGGATAAGTCCTTTTATGCAGTTTATTCTTGCAAGAAAGTGTCACTGAAAATGGAACAAAAATACATGATATGAATGTTAAGGTGCCTTTTTTTAACTCATGTATTTCATAAGGGTCATTGGTTTGCATGGAGGGGCATTGCTTGGTGTTGCCTATCAAACATCTAGGAGAGTCAGTCCTATTGCTGCTACAGCTAATTCAACAATCCAGTCTATGCTCTTATCAGGCTATGGAAGCAGCAGTGTTTATTCTTTTTATACTTATGATGATGGATTTTCTTCACAAAGACCTCCTACTAAGGCGGCACCTCAAAACTTCCAGTTATACAGGTGAAACTTATAATTTTTGTGAGGGTACAACTACAAGTTCACAAGTTTTCTATAGATTTGACATCGCTTTTAAATTTTTTTGTGATTCAGTTGGGACACATTTCAACATTTGGGGGGTTTACTTCCTCAGTCAGAATGGACTGCTTGGGACCAAACCGTTGAGTACTGTACATTTGCATACCAGCAATACATAGTCATATCTTCTTTGCGCCCTCAATATAGATACTTGGGAGATGTTGCAATCCCATATGCTACTAGTGCTGTTTGGCACCGAAGGCAACTGTTTGTGGCTACCCCAACTACTATAGAGTAAGCCTATGGGCATTGCCTACAATGTTTTTGGTCCTTTTTGTAATTTGTTTGTTTATTGCTCTATTATTTTTTCTTAAATTTGCTTTAGTTGTTTAGAAAATGGAAATGACAAACTGTGTTTTACATTGTCAATTTTTCTATCTTCTAAGCACAAAATATCATCAACTCATCATAACCAAAGAAAGAAGAGGGAAAATTACAATGCAAGAAATCTTTATGAACACAAAAACAGTTTAGGAAGTAATAAAAATTTGTTAAATCCATGTCCAAATAGTGGTTAATGCCTTAGAGTGTGTGTGTTTTTTCCAATTCCTACTTTCCAATGCACCTTCAACACCAATCAATCCTTCTCTTGTAGTGAATTGGCTTTGAATGTGAACCAACAGGGTTTTTCAAAGACACCCGTAATGGTTAACTAGAAATCTCAACAGTGGTAAAAAATTTCCTATGAAATTTGTTTGTTTTCGATTTTTCCCACAAAAAAAAAAACAATCTAACCTGATTTCCATTAGCTGGAGTTTAAAGTGGTTGGTTAAGCTGTGTTTCTATAAAAGGTTCCTCTGGTTTTATAAGCACTTTTAATTAGACATACCCTGAGGCGCATCTCAACTTCTACCTTCCTGTTTAGAACTTGGATATTGAATGATGTGTGACATCAGTATTAATCCCATTTAGTAGAATAGACCCCTAAATCTATTTTATCTCAGTTTTTGGCACTTCTTCATGGTCAGTTCTTACTGTCTGATCATCTTCACTCTTTTGTTGATTGAACATAAATTCCATATATTCTGTTATATGATAAATTGGTTTACTAAAGCATTTCTCCACAATTAGCATTTACCAAAACAATATCATTAGTAAAAAGCATGCACCAGTGCCATTCATCTCAAATGTGTTTAATCTAATCAGTTTTCCATTATGAATGCAAAAAAGTATGGGATTAAGTCTGACTGGAGTAAATCTATTTGTACTGGAACTCTTCACTGACACACTTGATGCCCAAACACTTGTCATGTCCACCTCATCCATATCCTTCACCCTCTCTTCCAAGCAATAGCAATAATAATAAGACAAATGAATTCATTTATTTGTTTTACAGATAAATGTTACATTATTAATTAATGGAGCTACAACTTTTGCCCATTCCTCATATTTTACACTCACCTTTATGAGAACAAGAGAAACATCAATAGCAAGTAAGAGCAGTGATTGACATCTCAATATAATTTTAAATTGAAATAACATTGGCCATGGATGATTCACTTCCGACAGTGAATTGCATATAAAAATCAATAAGAGGAGAGTTCTTATACCTTTAATAAGTCCTGCAGCAAAATCTATACCCTGAAGTTTGACCCACAGGCTTCTATATTAACAGGGGGAACAGTCATTTGCTACTTTCACAGTCATTGCCTTTACTCCTGGTCTGAAATCAAAGATAATACAGCTTTACTTACTGTAACAATAATATTTTAATAGATTTTGCTATCTTTGCCCTAAGGTTCATAACACAAATCTATAAATTGAAGGTAATTGCAGCTTTGTGCATTAACTAGGTATACTTATCATCAAATGTAAGGTTTCATGTACATAAGATAATTGCACAAACATAGGCTCTGTCACAGCTTCATCTGACTCACGAAATAACTTTTTCTTGAATATCAATTTACAGTGCAAAATTTCTCCTTTAATTAGATCCTTTGCGGCTTTGAATTTTGCCAGGAGATTCCCAATATATTTGTTTTCATCTAACCCAATGCACTCCTCTGAGTAACAATAAAAGGAGCTGTCAAACAATTAACTACAGCTTGATTATAATATAACAAAACCAATGAGAGGAAAAAAGACATGCTATTCCCAAGATCAGGTGCTTTGGAGCCAGTAACAACTTTACCACATTCAAATAGACTGAAGCTGGAGTATGTTGACAGTTTAATGAGCCCTGCAAGTTCCTGGAGGTATGGAATAAAAGGATATAAACTTCGTAGTATAAAGTATAAACACGAGTGTTTGAGGTATGAAGAACTTCAAACAGAAGTAAACAAATAAACACCACATAGCATCCTTCTAGGAAAATTAACTTAATTAACCAAATATATTGTTCTATTTTTAACAACAGAATGCTGCAATTTAGCAGCTACTAAATATGTCATGTAAAAAGAAGTCTTGCATCGAACAAAAAGATGTCTGTAAAGGACATGCAAAGTTGATCCTCATATTATGATTCACACATCAAAGCTGCTAAAGAAGTCTGTAAAGGTTGTATGCAGGAAACAATGCATCGAACGAGTATAAACACATCAAAGCTACTTTAAGGGATCTCTTTTGAGCATGAACCAGAAGCATAGAATCAATGTCCAACCAAAAGTGGCTCCACTTAAAGTACACAGTTTTTTGAAATAAAATATAAGGAGGTTCGGTCAACAATTAGTGGACATTATAAACTTAACTTTTGATTCCATTACAATAGCCTCCACACCTCAAAATGAACGACATCTAAGTCCAAGTGGAGTTCAAATCAAGTTGAACCCTAGCTCCCTGACTTGTTCGACCTTGAGTTACGGCGGATACATGGCAGAACCAGTCGCCGTCGCCAGTGACCTTGATTTTCGTGGTCACGGTGGCCAAGCTACCTTGATTTTCAGACAGGGGCACATGCGAAAGGGAAGCCGTAGGTTGTCGCTGGTGGTGGAGGAAAGGCTTTTAGTGTGGGGGGGGGGGAGTAATATTGTATTTTTAATTTTAATGAAATTTTAAAAATAATCAAATTCGGTTATTATGAAAACCGACTTTGAAGACGCATAAATACAACGACGGTCATGGAAAAATCAACGTTGAACTTCATGTGAAATTCAATTAATTACAAATTTGCCACTGAATTTGCTACAACATCGGCTTTTTTACATCCGACTTAGATTGTGCGTCGTCAAAAGTGGCTTGTGTAGCAGTGTTTGACAGTTACAACAACATTTAAATTGTCTAACTAAAACCAATGACAATAGGCTTTAAGTTGTAATATTTGAATGTCCTCCCAAATCGACTCCTTCTGCGCTGTAGGAACTTCCTTCCAATTAGGAATTGTGACATCCATCTTGTCTTTAGCCACGATCCCTAGATACGTCTTCAATTTCTTTGCCTGAGGACCATCAGCCTTCCCAGTGAGAAGATCCACATGGACCACCGGTCTGTCAGCACCAAGAGCTCTAGTAGCCAGTGACCTTAGCCGTGTTGCTTTCCTAGTCTTCTTCGCTGTAGACGGTGAAGGTCCTGACTCAAAAGGAGGTGCTGACTAAGGAGGAGGATGTGGTGACTCAGCATGAGGAGGGGAACTCGGTGGTGTAGCCATGATCCTGTTAAAAACAAAAACATAGATAAGTAAAGTTTGAAAAAAATAGGAATATCCACAATAACCAAGAGGGGGGTGAATTGGTTTAAACTTAGTCTTTTAAAATTATTTATAAAATCAGAGTTAAAGGATCTTAATCACTTTTAAACCAAGAATGCTTTTAATCAATCAAATTGCTCAGCCCAAGAAATCAATAGCTCAAAACAAAACTTGTTCAGTAATGATAAAACTACCAAGAACAAATGAACAAGATTACTTGAAGAGTTAGAGATAAGAAAATCAACACAAGCAATTTATACTGTTTCACTTCTCAAGAAAAGCTATATCCAGTTTCTTCTAATCAACACTAGATTAGAGTTATACTATTATAAAATTCTGTTCTTATAAGCTTTACAACAATCTCTCTTTATCAAATCTAGATAAAGAATAGAAATCTAAAACCATATTAGACTCCTAAAGATCAAGAACAAGAGAACACTACTCTGTTCTTCCCTAGAGAACACTACTCTAGAATAAGCTTCAAAGAACCCTTTACAATAGCACCAAATAACAAAAATTATAAAAAACAAAATTACACTCAAAGATTAAGGAGAGAAGCAACCTGATGATCCAATGAATATGAATGCATATAAGTTACTAATCAAGGTTGAATAAACAAATTATCAGAACATGCTCTTGTAACACCCCGTAGGCCTCCGGTGCGTTATCCTTAACAATATCAGATTAGCGCCTCATTAACATTAATTAACACTCAGCGGAAGCATAGAATCGTTTTTCTTGATTCATTATGTATGGAATCAGATATATCAAGCACATAACATACGCCCCTGCTGATCCAGTTTCTCATAAATAAACATAGACAGATAAGTAAACATCTACAATATACTCAGGAGGAAATTCATCTCATATCATATCATTAATAGTTCTGTACATTCATATACATCAGAGTTTTCATCACACCGTGGCGATACAAAAGAATAGCTGCCCTCACCGAGGGTTTACAGAACTATACAACCCTTATCCAGGGTACAAAGCATAAACAAAACAAAACTGAGCCTTCAAGCTCCTTCTGCTGCTCTCAGTCAAGCAGAAATGTCTCTACTCGGGCCTCCTGCCCTGAGACTGCTCTCTTCTATCCGAAGAGTCACCTGAAATCACAAATCCCCACACGGGGTGAGATACATATCTCAGTAAGCTCAGGATCCTTGGGAAATCATCCCCATCCTGGCCCACAATTCACAATACAACATCAGCCAAGCACACACATCAAATCTATTCCATATCCATGGCAGAGAACCCTCAATGCCGTTCCACATGGCAGAGAATCCCTCAATGCCCTCAATACATGGCAGAGAATCCTTCAATGCCCTCCACATGGCAGAGAATCGCTCAATGCCCTGGGCAGAGAACCCTACATGCCCTCAATACATGGCAGAGAACCCTCAATGCCTTTCACAGTTCATAGCACAGCTAGGCACAAATGCACACAGAGTAATATAAGTATGCGACAACCAATGCATGCATTATGAATATGACCACCACTCCCATGGAGTGTGGTGTGCAACCAAGTGGAAATCATTTCCCAGGGACTCAGAACTTACCTGGCAAAGTGTCACTCTGCCGTTCCTTCCCTGGTCTGTGGCTCCCGCCACTAACAGTTTCAATATCACGCCCTAAACAAGGCATATACTAATATCAAAACCATTTAACAGACATTCAATCATAGGACATATCGTATCAGAAATCCCCTATCCTAGGGTTCAATCAATCTCAGCCCACACTAGGCTTCTCACAGACCACACAAGGTCCATCAAAGCTGACATCAGAGCAATTGAGTCATCACAGACTCAATGTACAGCACATGCCTGAGTTATGGCTCCCAATAGCCCATAATTCAATATATCACTGGAACGGTCTAAACCTCAACCAGGGCACCGTTTAATTAGCCTCTCAGGCTCAACACAAACTCAATCAAGGCTCATGCATGTCCAGAGAACAACAAGTGACTCATTCCACAGTCACACATGCATATCACAGAGCCAAGATTCAAAGTTCACCAAATCAAAAATTGAAAGCTAATCCTTCATCACTAGACAGTTCTAAACAAGTTTCTCTACAGAACCCTGGGCTAATTCTAGCCCTAGATCAATATAGATCACAAAATCCAAAAAACCCCAACTCTCAAAACCAACCGAAGAAACTCGAGTTTCTTACCTCAGTGGCGACCAGAAAAGCTGTAGGACTGCTTCCTCAAGCTCTGTTGTCCCTGCTGAGCTTTGATTCTTCGCCAAACTCAAGTTTCAAAGGGTTTTCTAAGGGAATGGATTTTTGCTCATAAAAGGAATTTCTAAGAAAAGGATGAAGGATTATAGCTTTCTAATCGGTTTTCTCATGTTTCTAGGTCTTAGAGAGGTGTTTAGGCCACATATAAGGTCCTAGGAAGTTTGGAACAGACATTAATGGAGGCTGGGCGTGGGGAAGAAGAAGAAGCTGCTTTTCTTCTTCAGTTTTCGCGTTTTGCCCTTATATACTGGGCCTGCACAAGCTCTGGCGCGATCCGCGCCAGCTCCGGCGCTATTCGCATCACCATGGCGGTGTATGTGGCGCCACTGGCGCAACTCCCACGCCCCCAGCGCCAACTTCCAGAACCTGTGGCGCCACCCACGCCACACTGGCGCCATCCGCGCCATCCTCCCCTGACCTATGGCGCCATCCGCGCCACACCTGGCACTGATCGCGTGGAAAACCAGTGAAACTTGGTTTTCCAGACCACTTCCCGCGCCACCCGCGCCAACCATGGTGCGACTCGCGTGGGCTGGAAAATACCTGGCGCCCCTCGCGCCAAATTGACGCCCTTGGCGTGGAATTCCAGTGGGTCTGGCGCCATCAGCGCCAGCCCTGGCGCTACCCGCGCCACACCCTTAACAGGGTTTTCTTCCAAAGATCCCTGGCGCTACCAGCGCGGGATCTGGCGCCAACCGCGCCACAGCAAGGATCATCACAACTCTCCTTTACTCTTTAGAAATATCTTGCCCAAGAAATCATTCAATACCCATGAAGATTAAAGAGTTGGACAAGATGTAAGTAAACCTAGAAAAACACTTTAGAACATTGTGAAGGCTTGTGTGTATTCAAAAATTTCGAAGTATTCAAGTTAAGTTTAAAGTCAAGCCTTCTTTCTATTTATAATAAAGTTTTGTACCAACCTATAATCAATTAAACGCGCCCAATAATCGATTAAAATAAGTTATGTAATTGATTAAATTACCACTTAATCGATTAAAGTGTTTAAGGTTGATTTCTGGGTTTCACCACGAACAAGATAATTGATTAAACCGAGCTGTAATCGACTAACATAGTAAAGTTTTATAACAGAAGCCTCTTGTGTAATCGATTACAATATTTAGTAATCGATTAAGGCAATGAGGCAAGCTTTTTCAAAATAGCCTATATAATCGATTACACATGATGGTAATCGATTAAATTAGTGAAAACATGATTTTGAAGATAGCTTGTGTAATCGATTACAATAAATGGTAATCGATTAATGCAGAAATGTATTATATTTGAATTATACTATGTAATCGATTACAAGAAATACGTAATCGATTAAAATGTACATTAAAGCTTTTCCAGTTGTAAACACAAGTCATATAATCGATTAATCTGTGATGTAATTGATTAAACTGTTTATCAAAGCTTTTCCAGTTTTAAGCATGAACAAAATAATCGATTAAAACATTGAAAATACATTTTTCCAAAAACTTTACCCATTTAGATCTTTTTCGAAATAACTTTGATTCTTTCATAAATAAACACTTAAGCATGTAAATGATTATATGTATGCAAATGCAAGGATCAATAGATTTGCTTCTTAAACACTTGGATTTGGATTTCAAACTTCAAGGCATGTGAAAAGCTCAAAACACTTCTAAGTTAAAAGCTTCATTCTTCTTGTTGCTCCCCCTATATCCAACAAAGTTAAGTGACAAGTTAGGTTACATATGAAATTGTATAAGTCGAAAAAGGTTAACATAAAGAGACAATTACATTAAGTGATGTTAATTCATTCTCCTTCATCATGATCATTACGATTTGCATGAATGTCGTCAACTTTGTCTTCTCTATTGATGTTAGGTATTTGTGTCGAGAATTGAGTGACACTTGTATCAACGGTTGAGTCATCATCGTCAACATTAATGCCAATGGTTTTTCCATTTAGTACCAATGACCACCTTTCGTTACACGAATCTTGAACATAAAACACCTGTTTAGATTGTTCTTCCATGATGAAAGGATCGTCTTGATAAGCTAGCTTGTTAAGATCTACCAAAGTAAATCCCAAGTCCTCGGTTCGCACACCGCTATTGATATCAACCCACTTGCACTTGAAAACACGCACAATGAAAGTAGTATAATTAAGCTCCCAGATGTCATGAATGACTCCAAAGTAAGGCAAGCACGCCAAACATGGATTGTGGTCATGCACAGTAGCAAAGTGCTATGACTCAGCCCTTAGGCTAACCCCACTGTTTTGCATTGTTCTCTTCTCATCTTGTTGTTTGGTGTAGAAGGAGTACTTGTTGATATCGTACCCGTGCCAACTTCTAACATTTCTTTTTGGCCCATCTGCTAACTTCCTCATTGTTTCAGATGCAGATTCATCACTAAATATTGTATCTTTAAACCAATTCAAGAAAGTCTTGTTATGCTCTTTCAACAGCCTATTCTTCGTCATTCTTGGATTACTTTCCCTGAGTAATGCTTCATGACGAACCATGTATGGCAGGACTTCATTACTGTTATTCAGCACATACAAATGAGCTTGTTGCAATTCCTGCAAAGCAGGCATTATAACATGCAGCCCTCGTGTACCCTTTCCTCCCACTTTGTTGTCATGTCGCGAATCGGGAAGACCAACAGGTTTTGCTTTTTTAAGGTACTCTGAACAAAATTATACAGCTTCTTCTTCAATGTACCTTTCAACTAAGGATGCTTCAGGACAGTGTAGATTTTTTATATACCCTTTCAAGATCTTCAAGTATCACTCGACCGGGTACATCCACCGTAAATAAACGGGACCACACAGTTTACTTTTCCTCACCAGATGAATAAGTAAATGAACCATTATGTTGAAAAATGAAAGAGGAAAATACATCTCCAAGTGACACAAGATAATTGCCGCCTCTTCTTCCAAGTCATCTAACTTTACAAGGTCCACGACTTTCGTACAAATGGCATTGAAGAAAAAACACAGGCGAGTTATAGCATGCCTTACTTTGTTAGGCAAAATGTTTCGAATCGCCATGGCTAACAATTGTTGCATCAACACATGGCAATCATGAGACTTTAAGCCAACTAGTTTCAGATCTTTCATCTGTACAAGGCTCTTAATATTTGAAGAGTATCCCTGTGGCACTTTCACTCGACGCAGACACTAACAGTAACTTATCTTCTCCTTTCTTGACAAAGTGTGACATGCTGGAGGCAAGTAAATTTTCTTAACACCGGACCTAGGATGTAACTGCTCACGTATACCCATCTCAGCAAGATCTTGATGAGTGTTCAAACCATCCTTTGTCTTGCCTTCAATGTTAAGCAACGTGCTGATGATACTATCACACACATTTTTCTCCACATGCATAACATCGTTACAATGTTTAACATCTAGATCAGACCAATATGGAAGATCAAACAAT
Organism: Glycine tomentella; assembly: GCA_007407185.1. Lineage (NCBI taxonomy): Eukaryota > Viridiplantae > Streptophyta > Magnoliopsida > Fabales > Fabaceae > Glycine > Glycine tomentella. The sequence continues at coordinate 209,798 of PYAF01005873.1, forward strand.
ATCGACCTCTTCTTTCATATGCAAGTATTACCTTTCTGCTTCTTTTGAGTCTTTCCAAATACAGTATGGATGCCCTCAACCCGCTCAAGAACCTGCTCACCGGTTAACGGAATCGGTACAGTTTCATGCTCTTAACTTCCATTGAACGCTTTTTTCAATCGCGGATAAGGGTGATAAGGTTTCAGAAAATGTTTATGGCGAGTGTAAACGGTTTTTCTCCCATGTTTAAGTTGTACGTAGATTGTCTTATTCACAGATAGGGCATGCATGATGGCCCTTAACACTGTATCCACTCAAATTCCTGTATGCTGGAAAATCGTTAATGGTACAAAATAGCATTGCACGCAACTTGAATGTCTCCTTACGATACCCATCAAACACGACAACCCCCTCGTCCCACAAGTTTGCCAAGTCTTCAATCAAGGGACTGAGATAAACATCAATGTCATTTCCTGGCTGTCTTGGGCTCGATATCATCATAGACAACATCATGTATTTTTGTTTCATGCACAACCAAAGAGACAAGTTGTAAATGACTAACAAAACAGGCCACAAACTGTGCTGAGTACTTAAACTGCCGTAGGGATTCATTCCATCACTGGCAAGTGCAAGCCTTAGATTTCTTGGGTCTTCGCCGAATTCTGGATATAAACGGTCAATCTTCTTCCACTGAGAGGAATCTGCCGGATAGTAGAGCATTCCATCACAGTTTCTCCCATCTACATGCCATGTAAGGTCTTTTGCATCATTTTCATTAGGAAACAGACGCTTAAACCTTGGAATCATTGGAAGATACCACAATACCTTCGCGGGGGGCCTTTCTTTATGCTCGAATCACTGCCACAGTCATCATCGTCCTTTAGTTTGTACTATGATACCCCACGCGTGGGGCATTTATGCATTTCTTGAAATTCATTTCTGTAAAATATGCAATCATTAGGACACGCATGAATTTTCTGATACTCCATACCCATCGGACAAAGTATTTTCTTCGCCTGATAGTAACTGCTTGGCAATGTGTTTTCCTCTGGAAGCATGTCCTTAACTACCTCAACCAGTGAACTGAAGCTTTTGTCAGTCCACCCATATCTAGCCTTGACATTAACCAGATTTAACACCGTAGACAACAGTGTCAATGACTCTTTGCACCCTAGATACAACGGCTTCTTCGAATCACTTTTCAACGTATCATACATAGGGGCATGCAGTTGTTGAAAAGACTCATGTCCCAAATCATGAATCATATCCTCTAATCGATCTCCGATGTCAACATCAAGCGGTTCAGTTTGTGAGACCCTCTGCGTGTCTATCAATTCACCATGCCATATCCATGTTGTATAAGTCTTTTTAATCGCATCACATAGAAGATGCTCCCGTATGTCATCCAGTGCTTTGCGTCTTCCATTCAAACAATTGATATAGGGACATAAATATTTTCCATCCCCATTCAGTCGAGTTCTTTCCGATGCAAATTGCAAGAAATGTTCAACGCCTTCCTCATACTCAACCATGATGCGACTTGCATTCAGCCAACTTCAATCCATCTAATTAATAACTTTGTGATACTCACAATGTTATTCCATGCATGAAAACCTCTCTTTTTTCATTCAAGGTGTGACCCTATCCCATTCAGGAAGACATATTTTTATAGTATATCCATATGTATAGGTTGTGTTTTATATCTTAAATTTGACAAAATTTTGGCAGCATTTCGCTTTGGTATCCGAGTACACGACATGAAAGCGGTGACATGAGTTCCACAACAATCAAGTATGCACTCGGAGAACAAAGTGAAATGCATTGTACCAAAATTTCATCATATTTAAGGAAAGAATCATAACCTATAAAGTGAATATATTAAAGAAATATGAGTCTTCCCAAACTGTCAAAAACGGACAATTCAAGAATCAATACAATGATTAATCCAAACTGTCCGGAAGAATCATTGTAATGAATCTCAAACGGAAAACTAAGGTTCACTCATAATGAACATTAATTGTATACAAAAAGCAAGAGGCATACTTGACATACAAAATATTTTAAAACCGATTGTAAGACAAATTATACAACAAAAATATTAAACACATTGGTACCTTTGTTGATGATCTGTGTGAAATATCCAACAATGAAGGTCGTGACGCCAAGGCAAACAGGAAAAGGGTTCGCTCTCCTACAACCTACAATGAACATAGAACATTATACTATATACCTTACATTTAAAATAGTTAATCTTCAAACTCATGAACATAGGAAAATGGTTTGAATCAACACAAAATATAGTAATAAAATGATCATGGTCGGCGTACATGATCATGCATGAGTTTTGGAGGTCGAAGGTTGCTAATAGTGAGAACATATTTAATTGGTTTACATTTAAGTTTAAATGAAGGATTACCTTTGGTGAAGGAGCAGAGGTTGTGGCTTGGGTTCTATTCATGGTGGCGGTCCTGCTGTGGTTGCAGCCTCACTTGGTTGTTCTTCCTGCAAAGTGTTAAAAAACAAGAACAATGGTTATGTGCTTGAGATAGTGTAATCGAGAAATGCTAGGTTCAAGAGCTTTAAATATGATGCACTAAGATATAAAGTGGAAAAGTTTGGTCTTTTAGTGGAAAAATGTCAGGACTATCTTAGTTTAATTCATAACTCACCTGTGATTTTAGTAGGAAGACAAATAAATCAAGGTTGCTACTATGTTAGTGAGGGAAGTTATCTAGATTTGGTGCTAACTTTGGTGCTCTCTTAGTCCCAAGTTGTCTCTAGCTTTGGTGCTAACCGTGTTATGTGGGGCAGGTAACTTCCTATCGTATATGTTTTCAAATAAAATGGGAAAAGAGGGTGAGACAACTTCTATAACTCAAGCTATTTAAGCCACTATAATTGATTAATTGTGTAAGAGCTTTGGATGTGAATGTAAGAGTTCCATTTAAGCCACTACAATTGATTTCAGCCACTACAATTGATTAAGCCATATACGACTGATATTTTCTGCATAATTGGGGACTGCATATATAGGCAAAATGGAACTTCCACTATCAGCTGCATTATTTTCCCAAAAAATCAATCCATACAAACTTAATTTAGTATAATAAAAACATGAATAAATTAAACATCTATAAGGCTATAATTATCCCTACTATTGGTGTATCCCATAAGCCAAAACAGAAACAAAAACAAACCAGCAAACATGTATTTTGTTTTTGATTTTCTTTCTTGTTTCTCCTAGTGTAAATCTAAAGCTCTATACTCATTTGCTTGGCTGACCATTATTAGTAACAACCAATTTAACACTTCTAATGGTGTATACACAATAATACCTTTCAATACTACTCTTGCAATAGAAGCCAATCACAACTTCATACATTGAATAAAATATAGTTTGGGTAGCATAGAAAATGGCAACATTATACTATGAAAACTTCATATATTGACCATTAGGGGAAGCCAACTAGTAGCCAACTTAACCCTGTTCATTTTCTCCAATGATTACTTTCTAATGATTAGCTAAAGTCAATACCAAGTGCATTGGAGGAGACAAAAAATAATGGCTTTTCAAATCTATTCACATGCAACCGGAAGATCATCAATGAAATAACTAGTGTACTAAAGTCAAAGGACCATGGTATAAAAAGAGTCAATTCAAATCCTCTCATGCTTCTTAATATTATCATTGTTACCCATGCACGAGGTTCATGTGAAGATACATTGTAACTTGCAGGCTGAACTAATTAAGTCCAAAAAAACACTAATCTGATTTTCTTTTTCGCAAATTTACTTGACAACACATATATGGCATTTAGTTGCTAAACCATCTTTTTGTTCCCATTTAATTAAGTTATGAATTCATTAAAAATAGCCAATAATGTCTCTCATACTTCAAAATGGACATTTTACATTCCATAAAACCCAAGTTGATATGGCCTTTTTGATTCACTTACATAACAAGTGCCACTGATGCATGTTTAGTGGAGATTATAACAAGTGAATCTTTCATGATCAAATAACAAAGGAATATCAACACTTGATAATAAAAATGAGCCAAAGGAAGATCAAGTGCCACTAAATATGCACCAAGCAACTACCATTCAACCTAGATATGCACTAATCCAAATAAATCAACTGAGGCTACAAATCAGATTATGACACCAAGACTTAATGTTCTAATGTTGTAAGAATAAAAATAGATATGTCCAGAACTACATTCAAACAACATATACGTATTTGCCATTTTATCAAGCACTTAGTGGGCAACCAAAGTGACATCTAGCAAATATCACATTCAACCTCTTCGTCACACACAAAAATGCTAATGCAGAACCAAACCTAACTTGTGACAACAATAGCATTGCAAGTTCACGATGTTAGTTGATACAAACCTGGGATGGAGATGCGTTGTTTGCTTCAACTGCGATCGAGAGCGTGCGAGAGCGAGGTAGCTACGGGAAGATGGTGAGACTGAGGTAACGAGCGTTGGACAACAACCACGAGCATGCGAGAGCGAGGTAGCTACTAGAATCAATATGCAGTGAGAATGAGAGCTGAGGTTAAGGATGACAGAAAAGAAGAGGGCGTGACAGTGTTGGTATTTGATTTGGGGGTCAGATACGTTTTATAATAACAATAACAACATCGGTTTTAATTTAAAAACCGATGTTAACTAGTACATCTTAACATCGATTTTCTTTAAAAACTTAAAAACCGATGTTAACAGGGACTAGTTAACATCAGTTTTCTTTAAAAACTTAAAAACCGATGTTAAAGGGACTAGTTAACATTAGTTTTCTTTAAAAACTTAAAAACCAATGTTAACAAGGACTATTTAACATCGATTTTCTTTAAAAACTTAAAAACCGATGTTAACAGGGACTAGTTAATATCGATTTTTAGGTGTTCTTAAGAAAATCGATTTTAAATTGCTTCTCTTAATTACGATTTTGCCACCGCCTTTTTGTTAACATTGGTTTTTGAAAAAATCGATGTTAACGTAACGATGTTAAAACTCCTTTTTCTAGTAGTGAATGCATCACATAATAGTCACACTCAGTGCTTTCTCTTTGCTTATTACACTAAATTCAATAAGATATTCAAACTTAATCAGAAATTAGTGTACATAATAATAAATGTAACTTTTAAGACATCAACCATTGTTTAAATGACTTACTTTAGCTGCTATCCATTTAGTAATAACCTTGAATTTACTTCCTTGAATATCGTTGAATATCTTCAAAGCACTGATAAAAAGAAACTTGCATGCATATTGTACAATTAAAATATTAATGTCTTACAAATAATAAAGTAACTATCTTACAAATTACAACTGACCTGTTAATAATTCCTTCCAAGTAGTTATCGAACTTATTGTGCAAGGAACAGAACCAGACGACAACATTGTCCTTAGGACATATAACGACCAGTTGACAATGTGTACTGCATTGGAGAACATTAAGTTATTATAGTGCATACATTATTTAAATTAATTTGTACAATTTTACTTACCCATTCAAGTAGGCTCCTAGGTAGACATGTTTTTGTGAATTTTGCATCTATTTCTTAGTATAATATTCAAATTCAAATTACGATTGCCCAGATCTCTGTATGGACTATGGCTCAAGGAATCCATACATAGAGGCATTATCCGATGATAGACTTAAGTCATTCATATGCCTATTGTTGTTAAAATAAAGTAAATTATGCAGCAATGTAAAACAATTAGTTATGTAATGGACTGTAATGTAAAGTGACTTACAGAATCCACATTTATTAAGAAGAGATGTTGAGACATTGACCGCCGTGTATTATTTTAGAAAGTTCTTCATGGCACCCTAAACATAGTTGTATCCCAGGACACCTGTATAGGCCTGAGGAAAAGTTGTGGGATCGTCATTGTTATCTGGTATAGCGAATTGTCATCAGGTTTCAGCTTATGTATAGGTTTCGTCGGTCCCTATTTATCCTACACACTTAATAAACATAAGTCAATGACAATAAACATTTTATTTGTAACAATTCATTATACCTGTTCTGAAAAAGCCTGTACAAGATGTGTCAAGCAAGCAAGGAAGGTGTTAAGGGTCTGTCCCACTAACTGGACCTTTTCAGTGGGTACAGGGATGCGAGCATCAGTATCTTGAACTTCTTCAACACCCACCTTCACCTGATCATTGGCCAAAGGGATGTTGTGCATGATTTTTGACCCCTCATAAACTCTTCCAAAGTCAACCAAGCGGGGAGGATTGTCATCAACATACAACCCACACCTAACTGATGCACCCGTGTTTGGGTCCTGTCCCGAGCAATCGACACAACTTCCCTTTGTGCTGATATAGGCAGCAGAAGGACCAACCTCAACCTCAGGAGGCAGTATGAGTCATGCGATTGCATCTGGGACTACATCTGGCTGAAGGACAACATTAGTTGTGGAGTCACTTTTTTAGTGATTGACTGCTCCAGCTCATCCATGATATTCTATTTTATTTAATCCAACTCTAAGAGGTTGATCGACGTAGACGTAAGGGATCTTGCTGAAGCAAATCCAAAGTATTGTTTGATCATCACATCGACTTCAGCAGCACAGACACAACCAGAGTGCTCTAGTCACCCAATGGTAGAATCAACAAAATACTGCATGAGTTTACGAATTTGTTGTTGTTATTATAATTAATGACTGTTGAAAAAAAATTAACTTACAATGCTTTCTGCAATTTCGTATGCCACCTCAGATGTAATCTCTCCTAATTTTTTGGGTGCAAGCCATCTTCCACTTCAGGTGTCGTCTAACGGGAGATAAACGATCAACGATTGTTTCTGTGCTCTGAATTGGGTTGCTTCCTCCAATCGTTTCTTTTGTGTTTCCTCCATTAAATTTTCTTCTAATAATTCATAACCCCCACGAGACAACACGTGAGGGGCAATGTTTAGTTTCTGGATGGCCTGAGCCTTCTTTCTAACATCCTGTCACAATTAGATAGAAACTTGTCAACAAAATGTTTTGCTTGAAAATAATGCAAGTTAACTATTATATTCATAAACAATGCAAGTCAACTATTAATTGGTTCCACTTTTCTTTGTTGATACCGTATTTCTAACAGACAGTGTCGTCATCATCCTCCTCCTTGCCTTTGTGTCAGAGCCCATTTGGAGGTCATATCTGACTTAAACTATCTCCATCGCTCTCCTACTATCTTAAGAATTTTTTTCTTTGTCCTTTGGTTGAACACTTCTGGTATATCAAATTTCAGGAGAGGATGCAACATGGAAGCTATAGAGTCAAATGTGAGAAGCCTATCCAGCATTGTTTGAATCAGGTAAATTTCGGGGACAAAATTTCAAAAAAGGTGGGAGATTAGTTTAAATTAATGGAATTGTAGTGTAAATTATTTGATTAGTTTAAATTAACAGGATTGTGGTGTAAATTATCCTCATGCAATAGCTTAGTGTGGATGTTAAGCTATGTGAAATTTGTTTGAACTGTGTTGAAATTGTGTGATTTTGAGTTTGACCCAAAACCTATTTTAGTAAAATCCCTATTATGGATTAATTAACCGTTGGATCGCCTTCAAATTTTAAAGGCAAGCTCTTAACCCACATATGTAACTTTGTACCGTTTGGATTGGCGAAATTTTAAAATTGGGTCAGCTCACACAGACGAATTTTGGCACGCATTTTGGATCGCCTGGGCGAGTCAAGTCGGTTTTAAACATTGAATATTGGGGGAGCAACAAGAAGAATGAAGCTTTTGACTTAGAAGTGTTTTGAGCTTTTCACATGCCTTGAAGATTGAAATTCAAATCCAAGCGTATGAGAAGCAAATTTGTTGATCCTTGCATCTGCATACATATAATCATTTACATGCTTAAGTGTTTTTATCAAGAATCAAAGCTATTTTGAAAAGGATCTAAATGGGTAAATTTTTGGAAAAATGTAATTTCACTGTTTTAATCGATTACTGATAAGATTAATCGATTATTTTGTTCATGTTTAAAACTGAAAAAGCTTTGATAAACAATTTAATAGATTACATCACAAATTCATCGATTATATGGCTTATGTTTATAACTGAAAAAGCTTTAATGTACATTTTAATCAATTATGCATTTCTTATAATCGATTACATTGTATAATTCAAATATAATATATTTCTGCTTTAATCGATTACCATTTAGTGTAATCGATTACACAAGCTATCTTGAAAAATCAAGTTTTCACTAATTTAATCGATTACCATCATTTGTAATCGATTATATAGGCTATTTTGAAAAAGCTTGCCTCACTGCCTTAATCAATTACCAAATATTGTAATTGATTACACATGAGGCTTCTGTTATAAAACTTCACTGCGTTAATCGATTCCAGCTCGGTTTAATCGATTATCTTGTTCGTGGTGAAACCCAGAAATCAACCTTAAACACTTTAATCAATTAAGTGGTAATTTAATCGATTACATAGCTCGTTTTAATCGATTATTGGGCGCGTTTAATCGATTACAAGTTGTTACAAAACTTTGTTATAAATAGAAAGAAGGCTTGGCTTTAAACTTACTTCTTGTCCAACTCTTTAATCTTCATGGGTACTGAATGATTTCTTGGGCAAGATATTTCTAGTAAAGGAGAGCATGTTCTGAAAATCTATTTCTGCATTCAACCTTGATTGGTAACTCATGCATTCATATTCATTGGATCATCAGGTTGCTTCTTTCCTTAATCTTTGAGTTTAATTTCATTTTTATAATTTCTGTTATTTAGTGCTATTGTAAAGGGTTCTTTGAAGCTAGTTTTAGAGTAGTGTTCTCTAGGGAAGAACAGAGTAGTGTTCTCTTGTTCTTGATCTTTAGGAGTCTAATATGGTATTAGATTTCTATTCTTTATCTAGAGTTGGTGAAGAGAGATTGTTGTGCTTGTAAGAACAGAATTTTATAATAGTAGAACTCTAATCTAGTGTTGATTAGAAGAAACTAGATGTGGCTTCTCTTGAGAAGTGAACCAGTATAAATTGCTTGTGTTGATTTTCTTATCTCTTCAAGTAATCTTGTTTATTTGTTCTTGGTAGTTTTATCATTACTCGACAAGTTCTGTTTTGAGCTATTGATTTCTTGGGCTGAGCAATTTGATTGATTAAAAGCATTCTTGGTTTAAAAGTGATTAAGATCCTTTAACTCTGATTTTATAAATAATTTTATAAAAGACCAAGTTTGAACCAATTCACCCCCCTCTTGGTTATTGTGGGTATTCCTATTGTTTTCAATTGGTATCAAGAGCAGGTTCTTCAGTGTTATTCAAGATCACTATCTTTCTTTAAAAAGAAAATGGATACCACACAAATCATTTTCAAGGAGGGTGCCTCCCTCAATCATCCTATTGGCTAGCTCTTGATTATGATAGGAAGATGGTTTTTTTCAACTAAGCCTGTGTAATCGATTACAATACCTTGGTAATCGATTCTTCCAAAGATATTTAAAAACATGTATAGCTTTGTAATCGATTACTACCCAATGATAATCGATTAAAGTGTTCAACAAAGCAGTTTATATGAAAACAAAGGTCAAATAATTGATTATTCCGATAAGTAATCGATTACATTGTTCTTGAAAGCTTTTCCAGAATAGACTAAGAAGAAAATAATCGATTATACCTTTAAGGTAATCGATTATAATAGTACAAAAACTATTTTTCCAAAAACCTTTGAATCTAATTAAAACCTTAGTTAGATGTTAAAAGCTTTGTTTGATTTTAATGAAAACACTTAGTTAAATCAATGAATGAATGAATGCATGGATCAATCAAATAGCTTTCCTTTTACATAAAATTCTTCAATTCCAAGTCTTCACGCTGTTAAAAGCTCAAAACCAATCTTGTATCAAAGACTTCCAAACTTCATGAAGCTCCCCCTGTATTCAACAATCTCCCCCTTTTTGGCTTTATACATACCAAATTCTTGATTGACCAATTGTTGAACTTGAAGCTTTGAAAAGAAATTGACCATGGAAGACTTTGAATTCTTTTGGACCTGAAAATTTACACTTTCTTTGCAAATAACAAGTGTTAAAGCATCCAATTCCAATTAATCATCATTTACAAGTATTCTGGGTATAATTGATTCATTTTAAACACTTAGCTCCCCCTAAATTCCATAATCCATTCAAGTCAAATTTTGGGCAAAATGTTGAACAAAAAACAAGGATGAACAAAGTAGTATGTAGAGTTTGTCCAAAATCAATCATTTCTCCCCCTATTTGGCTTGTTAAAGTCAAAAACATAAAGGGCACAGCGGATAATTGAAATAGAAACATAATAGAAGTTTAATAGGAATTTTTATATATCCATAGGGAGCCATTACATAATGAAATTAAACATAACAGTAACAAAGAAAAAACAGAGCACACAAACTTAAATAGACATAGGCCTAGAAGTCTACATATACATCATCTTTGATGTTGGCTTCTATTGTATCAAGCCTATCTCTAATTTCTCCTAAGGCTTCATTAGTTTCAGCCTTAAAATCTTCTTGCATTTGAATAAGATTGTCCATTTTCTGCAACATAAGGGCTTCAAATTATGAATACAAGGGTTGATTTGGATCTAGATCCCTTTCTTCATCCTTAGAGTCTTCCACTTGAGCACCAGCATCAGCAGGAGGAGGAGGCATTTATGGTTGACCTGCCATCACCCATCCTTGTGGTGTCTTCTGCATTCCAAGCTTTGTGAGGTGTTTTTCTTTAATGAGGTTGTTACTGGAATTAGTATGGTCCATAACCTCATTGGTCACATCAATGTTAAATTGATCAATGAACCTAGAAACTAGGACAGGATAGGGAAAATGATAGTTGACCAGCCTTTTAGACTTTAGCATGATTTCTTCAAATATAAGAACCCAATTCATGGGAATAGAGTTCTTTAGACCATACACCAATTGTAGGTCTTCATCAGTGGCTTGGGCATGATTAGTGGCCCTAGGGGTTATCACATAAGTAATTATATAATGGAGCAACCTATCCTCGGGGGTACTAAGTTGCATATGTAGGTCATGAAGCATCTCCCTGTACGTGTCTAATTTGTTGTAACCCTCCGGATCCTCATCAAATTTTCTAGCCCCCTCACATATTACCCTAGCAACTGGTTCCCAGACTTCATAGGTGATCTCCATTGTGACACCCTTAACCTTGGAAATCATGGTTCCATTCATAGAACCCTTGGCACAGGTATAGAATACCTTCACCAAATCAGGGTAAAAAGTACCCTTCATCTCAAGGAATCTCCTAAGACCTTGGGCCTCTAGGTATGCAGGGAATTGGAATCCTTCCCTTATGAACCAGTTTAAGTCTAAGTATTTGGGTGAGGACACTGGTTTTTTGGCATTGAACAGCAGATAGTTCATTTTGTCAGACTCATTAGAAAACCATAGGTCTAACCTATTTGGGGGAGGAGGAAGAGGATTAGATGATGATTCTCCTACCTTCCTTTTGGAGGATCTAGCATGTTTTGGTGTGGGGTTAAACATTTTCAAAGAAGTTTAGACACAAAGACATAGAGGAAAACTCAGAATAAGAGGGAGAGGAGATTAATGGTGCAAAGCTTTTCAATGATGCAAGGCACTATTTATAGGCCAAATTGATGCTCATAACATACTTATTTTTTTAAAAATATAGCTGTTGGAGGTAGTTAAGGCACTTCAATGGCCTTGGATTTCATTTAGATTTGGTTGGACAGTTACATTTAAAAAAAACTGTCAGAAAACGCATCACAGACTAAATAATCGATTAAATGCTAATTGTAATCGATTAATTTGCACGTTTTGTACACTGAAATAACACTTGGTAATCGATTATCCCGTAAGGTAATCGATTTATTTCACAAGCATCCAGAGGTTGAAGATGACTTCTAATCGATTATATGTCAATGTAATCGATGATATCAGAATTTTGGGAATTCAATCAAGTATCAAAGCTTATGTAATCAATTAATCCGACTGGTAATCGATTACTCCAGAAGAGTTTTAAAATTTTAACCACATATGTAATCAATTACCAATTGGTTGTAATCGATTATTCCAGTGAAACATTTAAACTGAAAAACACATTTTGTTCATGGTAATCGATTATCCCGTTGCGTAATCGATTACTCCAATGAGTATCGATTTTTCAAAACAAAGAATAATCGATTACTGGATTGCTGTAATCGATTACTGAAGCTTAATTTGCATAATCAATATGGGTTTTAATGATTTTAATCGATTAATACGAAGTGTAATCGATTATTACAGTAAATTTATAAGAATTTAGAGCTTTTTACAGATCAATATGTATTTTTAGCAATTTTAATGATGAAGGCAGTAAGGAAGTTTAATTTTAGTATGGAAAGGCACACTTTAAATAGGCTAGCATATATTGGATTCATCAAGAATACCTAGCATGTTTCTAAGTGCATAAAATCTATCTCTAGCCAATGGTTTAGTGAATATATCAGCTAGTTGGTTATAAGTATCAATGAAATCAATTTTGATATTACCTTTTTGAACATGATCTCTGAGGAAATGATGCCTTATCTCAATATGCTTGGTCCTTGAATGCATTATTGGATTCTTTGATATGTTAATAGCACTTGTGTTGTTGTAACACCCTTTGTGCACCTGGTGTATTAACATTAATAATATCAGAATCGCGCTTAAAATGTCATTTGAAAACTATGCGGATGTGATTGAATCGTATTTCTTGATTACATTATGTACGGATTATAACACACAGTTCACACACACAGTCAACAATCATCATAAACAATATAACACATGCCCCTGCTGATCCAGTTTATCACAACATATTGGTAGGCAGATATCCAACTATTTCATAGATATAATCAGGAGGAATCTCATTTTCATTACATAACCAGGTTCTGTACAAATACATACATCAGTTTCCACACCACACACGTGGTTACACAAAAGAATAGCTTCCCTCCCACGAGGGTGTACAAAACTATACAACACATCAAGTGGGCATACACGCCCAGCATCCCTCTACAGGGTACTAACAAGCATCAAACAGCATCCAAGCAAAATAAGCTCTCTAGCTCTCTTCATGTCATCCAAAATCATGCATGTATGTCTCTACTAGGGCCTTCTACCCTGAGACTGCTCTCCTCTGTCAGAAAAGTCACCTGTAAACATATAAACCCCACACGGGGGTGAGATATGTAACACCCCAATATTTTTTTATACGTGTTAAGTGTGTAATTTAGGAAATGTTTTAAATCAATTAGTAGTATATAATTAAAGGATTTTTTTACCTAGAATAGAGATTAGAAAAAATTACAATACAATACTCCTAGGTAACAAATTACTAATAGGTGACAAGAAAATCTAGAATAGAATTTCTAGGAACTTTACTACA
>PYAF01005873.1:243655-265672 GCA_007407185.1 Glycine tomentella
TTCTAAGTAATCATTTCTTCAACACTATATAAAGGGGGAAGGGGGACCTAAGTGCAAACCATTCCAAGCCATCCCTCCTAGCTCATTCACGTGACCACTCTCTCCCTAAATCATCATCATTTCATTTCATCTTTCTCTTTTAAAAGCTTGAATCAAGTAAGAAAAACAAACCCATCACCTTGAAGAAATTTTGTGAGAAACCTAGCAACCTTAGGAAGGACTTTTGACAAGCTTAGTAAAAGGATATCAAGGCTTCATCTCTTAGAGGATTGTCCCAAGGAAGGAAGGAAGGAAGGAAGCCATTTATCCATTCAATTTTAAGAATCAAACTCACTTGAGGTAGGTTAAGCTTAAATCTATAGTTAATCAATGGTTTGGATTAATTTACATGCTTTAGTAGGATGATTTATGGTTAATATTTAGGCATGAAATTTCATGATATTGAAGGTTGTTCTTTGATGAGAATATGTTGATTTAAGCCATAAGATAGGTGTTGATTTATACGCATAAAGATTAGTGATGTATGGAAGCCAATTGATGATTTTTTGAAGGTGATTTTGATGATATTTTGGGCTGTCTGTTGATATTTTTATGGAAATGTTTTGATTTAAATTTTAGAAGTAGAGGATGAATGGTATGTAGATGAATGGTTTAAATACTTAAATAATTCATTTTGAGGATTAATTAGTAAAGGTAGTAAGTGAAAGGAGAATCAAGATGCATACTAGGTTTGAATCTTTTCTTGTGAAATTTTAAAGGAATTAGATATTATTTATATTGAGGATTATTAGTTAGGTTACTAACATAATTTTTCTATAGTTAAAAACTATTCTCCGGTTATGCATAAAATTTGGTAACAATCTTACTTGATTAAGGTATGGTTATGGTGGTGTAACCATACTTATGATACATATGATGATATGATGAAAATATTTTTCCATAAGGTAATATGTATTTTGCTTATGGATTTGATTTTTATTATGGATGGATGTTGATGTGAATAAGATAGGTGGATTCATGTTTCCATGTTCCAAGTCCAGTACGAGGCTTTGGGGATATATGGCAAAATTCATGCATGTTTGCGTAAAACTATAGCAGCGTCCACACTCAGTGTGGCCACATACAGTACGATATGTGGAGGTCATTTGCCTGGGATAGTTCATCTCATGCATTTATATAGTTGCATATTTCTTATGGATGTGTTTGATTATTTGAATAATTTTACTAACCTACTAATAAGTTCGGAATTTAGCTTTGCCTACTGAGAAATTTATTTCTCACAAGATTTGTTTCATGTTTTTCTTAGATGACAACCCTAGTCAGGTTCATTGAAGCTCTGGAGTAGTGAGGAAGTTATAGACTGAAGAATGGAAATTACTGTACTTGTATCATATAAACTTTTGTAACAAGAACTATGACTATGTATAATGTATTAGTTTCAAAACTTTTGTAAGTTTTACGTTTTAGAAGCTTTACTAATATACGCTTCTTAGAAACTTATCTTTAATTAATAGTAAAATTAATAAAAATTAGTAGAAATTTAGGTCGTTACACAAGGATGAAGAGAAAATGGAATGGAAGATGTGTCTTTGGCCTTGGGGGTGCTTGGGTATTTATAAGGGCTGGTCTGGTCGAGTTTGGTCGCCCAAGCGACCAATTTCTTCATATTCCAGTCGCTTGGGCGAGTTAATGGCCCAAGTTGCACGTCCACTTGGCCACTTGAAGGCCCAATTACAGGTGTTGCTCGCCCAAGCAAGCAAAATACACTATATTCACTCGCTTGGGCGAGTTAAATGTACTTCCAGAAGAGTCTTTGGGCTTTGATGTATTTTGGGCCTGATTTGCTTGCTGCACCTCCCAGGTTTGCTTTTATGATTCGTTTTTGCTTGCTCTAAGTGTACGAAAGCTTCGGAATTCACAAAATCTAGCAAAATACAAAATATGATTGGATTAATCTTCTGAAATATAAAAAATACATTCATACAAGTAATAAATATAATTTAACTAGGTTTAGGCCAAGTTTATAAGCAAAGTTATTGAAATCAAAAGATAAGTGGCTGTATTTGAAACATGAATTTAACTGAATTAGGGCACTTATCAGTAGCATTCTTCGTCATTAAGGCTTTAGCTCGTCCAGGCGAGTGGCATAAGTGTATTTTGCTCTCACAGGCGAGTGAACATTCAAGAAAAAGGCACTAGCTCGCCGAGGCGAGTGAACCAAGGCTAAATGGCTCGCCTGGGCGAGTGGACACAAGCAGCACCCCAAAATCTACAAATAGCCATGCAAAAACTTGAAGAATCCATCCCATTTTCGTTTTCCTTCTTCCTTGAACGAATTTATGAGCTTTGTAAGAGAAAAATGGATTAGGATAGTGAGTAGGGAGAGTGAGAAAAGTGAGAATTAAAGTGGAGACTCTGTCGGAAAGAAGTGGCGATGGTTCCTTTCATCAATTCTTCCCTTGAGGAGATGCTCTCTGCAATGGTTGACTAGCTTCTCTTAAGGATTGAATGTAATCTTCTTATCCCTATGTCTCTCTTTTAATATTTATTTATGCATGAATCTTTTCTATTCCTTATTGGTAATTTCATTATGTCCTTAATGCTTGATTCTACTTGATCACTAGTTTCATGAATTTAATCTTAAGTGTGAGTGGAAAGTAATCTTAGGGTTTGAATTGAATGATTTTACTCGTTACATTACGTTGCTAGGAATAGGGCATAATGTTTTGATTGCATAAAGCACGTGATTATGATTTTAATGATGGGATATTTATTCGATATGCGAGGGATCGATATTTAGTAAATATCCTTAGGATTCTCAAATGCGAGGAATCGATTTGGGGTAATTTAATGTGTGCATCAATAAGGATAGAAAATGATTTATGCATGGTAAAGTTAATTGAATACTAAGGGTAAGAACGGCAAAATCCAATCCTACACTTTTCTTGAATTTAACTAAACTCGCTTTATTTGTTTCTGTAGTTTCCGCATCCATTAGATTTTTTATTCTCTTTATATTCGTAGTTTCGTTATTGCACAATCAAATGAACATTCGCTTACACTCTTTGTACATAACTATTAAACTATTGAATTTTATTGGAATTAACTAAGTAAACTCAAGTCCCTATGGAGACGATCTTTATAAATTTTGTAACTTACAATAACAAATTGGTACGCTTGCCAAGAGTCATAATAAGTTTCTGGCGCCGGTGCCGGGAATTTGAGTCGTTTACTCAGTTCTTTTAAATTTAATCTTTCAGTTTAGTAGGACTTTTTCTGTATTTTTTTATTTACTTTTATTTTAAATTTTGTATAAATTCTCTTTTTATACTTTGTTAACCTTGGTGCTTACAGGATCTTGTAGTTTGTTTTTTTTCCTTTATGCGAGGTAAGTTTTCTACAGATAAACCTTTGTTTGATCCAGAAATTACCAAAACAGAAAGGAAAAACAGAAAGAAAAAGACACAAGAAGCCAATAAGCCATCAGGTGAAACTTCGTCTATCGATTCTCCTTCAAAACCACTTGTACGTATGGCTGATAGAGGGGGAGAAGAAAATAGACCACCAGGGAGGACTCTTGGTGAATATGCATATCAACAAGGACCAAAGCACTACAACAACATAGTCATCCCTCCTTTCAACAATGAAGTTGTGGAGCTGAAGCTAGCATTACTCAGTCTCATTGGCTCAGATTCATTTGCTGGATTAGACCATGAGGATCTATACACGCACTTATCTACATTCATAGAGTTATGCAGTACTATGGAAGTCTCAGACGAAGATGCTGAAGTTGTTTACCTTAGAGCGCTTCCTTTTTCTTTAACAGGTAATGTAACAACCCGCCTCGCCGCTACGATATCACTAACATTTAATCGTGCATATTTCAATTTTTAATAAAACTTCATTAATTTGATTATGAAAATGATGGTAAATTTTTCATGATAAAACAATTATCATACACATATTACAATTACATATTTAAACACATTGTATATATATATTAAATCAGTACATGTCATCCACGTTAGAACTTCCTTTAGCTTTACATGTATATACACATGAAATTACATATCAACAAAAGGCCAAAGACTAACTAAGAGAGAGTTGATTAACAAAACACAACTCTTTCTCCAAAAAGAAATCCAACGTCATCACGTCGGCTTGGCGGCTCCAACCAAAAAGAAGATCTCCCTCCAAAGTCACCTACTGCTGCTCATTTGCTCCCACGAACGAAAGTTCGCGATCATCACAGGTACCAATCACACGGTACAACAAATGCAAGGGTGAGTTTATTATGTAAGAACCAACAAACATCAGATAGCAGCAATTGGGAAGGAAACAACATTACTCACCATAATCATTAACAAAATTCCATGATTTCAATACACACTCAACAAACCGATCATCCAATGTACTTCACAACTCAAACAATCATGCATAGAATGATGCATGCACCTAACTCATCTATTAGCATGCAATGTGGTACCATCTCCGGAAATAGCCTCTCACAAGAAAAATGATTCACCGCCTATCATGGTCACCCTGTCGTGCACTGGCCATTCCCCCACCCGGTGATCAGCCAGCGTCGCAAGGCAATTCCAAACTTGATGACTCCTTAGTACCTGCATTCTCAGCCCACTGAAACCCACAGGTATACGAGTGCCTTCATTCTATTTCCACACATACAAATGAAGTATGAAACATGGGCATCATCAATGCATGACCTGGCTAGGAACAAATCCTTCCTCGCAAGGGTAACCTGTCATGCACCCCCCATGTACATACGTAACACACCAATGTGGGCTCACCGATGCACTGACCGTGGCTAGGAATAAATTCATCCTCGCAAGGGTAATCAACCGGTCATTGCATCCCACGTGTACATACACAGCCTATAACCATGAGCACCATCAATGTATGACCTGGCTAGGAACAAATCCTTCCTCACAAGGGTAACCCGTCATACACCCCCCATGAGTATTCATGTATATCCACACACAATGACATTGTTCACATCAACATTATCTCTCACCAATGTCATTATCAACCTCAACATTATATCATCTCAATATCATCATCATGCATATCAATATCATATCATTTGAACATCATCAACTACATCAACATCATCTCATTTAAACATCATCAACTACATCAATGGCATCTCAATTTCAATATCATCAACGACATCACAAGCAATCACATTTCACATCTATACATAATACATATGCCTGAGATTCACATTCCCCAGGTCTTCAGACAACCAAAATTTCATATATTCACAATTTATCATATCACAAGACTGATATTTTTAGAAAAATTCTAAATTAAAGAAGAGGACTAAAATATATAAAACACACTCTTATGCCCATTTAAAAATTTAATAAAGAATTCAATAGGAAAATATATTATAAAATTTTGTGCAGAGTCTCCTCTGTAATTAAGACTTTTCCCAAAAATCTAATCATTACAACAACAATCATAAATACATCGTATCCCATTAGTTAAAAACTTAGTTTTTCTTGAAAACGAGCACACACAGGAACAAAGACACATCAATCATAAATACATCGCATCCCATTAGTTAAAAACTTAGTTTTTCTTGAAAACAAGCACAAAGCAGGGACATGCATTTATCTTCACAGTTGGACTCCCTGGCTCCCAACTATGGTATCTAAACTATCATCAAAATAATAAACTCCCCTTACCTAACTATATTTCTCTGTTAGCTCCTTCAAACGTCATTTTGGGATCTCTCAAATTCATGTGCTTTAGCCCAAACGCATAGCTCTATATACCAAATTGAAGATAATTTAGTCTAGATTCCAAAAACAAGGCTAACGTTAACATTTGGGGTCAAATACCCACTAAAATTTAAAAAGAGGCTAAAATGGTGTTTTGAGAGTCTACATCAAAAGACATCATTTTGAAATTCCGATCACACCAATGTCACCAGGGTTCAACAAGGATCACAGAAATGATATTAGTTTCATAAAAAGGAGTCTTTTACAACATCTCATTTTCAAAGGGTTTTCAAAGAAAGTATAAAAACAGCCAATAACGCTACCCGAATCACAAGAAATATCAATAGAGGCTTAAACTAGCTAGAAGAAGACAAAAAGAAACTAAGATTACCTCAAGGAAACCAAGAAAGAAGGATTGGGAGCTCCGTTCTCTATCGAAACTTTGAGAAGAGTTTCGAAGATTTCGCTCAAATTAAAGGGTTCCTCTACGTGAGGTGGTTTGTGGCAAGCAAAGGCGGCCCGTGGTTGTCACCGGTGATCTTGGTGGTGGAGGGTGATGGTGGGAGGTTGGGGAAGCTTAATGTATTCAACACCGCCTCCACTCATCCAGGAGAGCAAAAATTCCTACAAGATTCGCCTAGGCGAGCTGACCAATTCTAGAATTTTCTGCTTCAGTGAAAAATTAATTTCTCACTTTATAGACATTATTTTGACAATCCCAACGGCTAAAAGTTCCATATATATGTTATAAACCTATACTTAAAATAGAAAGACAATCCAACGGTTGACCAATCCATAATGGTGATTTTACTAAAACCGGTTTTCGGGTCAAACTAGAAATCACTCAATTACGATGCAGCTCGGACAAACTTCACATACTTGACATTTACACCAAGCAATGGCACATGGATAATTCACATAACATTTCAAATAATCCTAATTAATAAAGAAATTAAATAATACAAGGAATACATCACACATATATTTTAAGTTATCAAAATTTTAGGGTGTTACAGGTAAAGCTAAAACTTGGCTTCAGTCCCAACCAAACACAAGTCTCAGCACTTGGGAAGAATTGGAGGAGAAATTCATTTTTAGATTCTTTCCTCCATCAAGATTCATCAGTGCCAAATTAGCAATTGCCACATTTTCTCAAGGCATAGGCGAACCTCTCTGTGAAACATGGGAGAGATTCAACTCACCACTGCAGAGGTGCCCAAATCACAATTTTGATGCTGCACAATTCACATTTTTTACAATGGTTTAAGGCCTCAGACCAAAATGATCCTTGATGCCTCAGTTAGAGGTACAATGATGTCCAAAAGTTCGGAGGAGGCCATTATAATCATTGACTCCATAGCAGCCAGTGATTACCAATCTCACCATGATAGATATTCGATTCAGAGGAAGGACATAATGGAGCTTGATACTCAAAATTCCATTCTAGCACAGAATAAACTCCTGACTCAATAACTAGAGGCCTTAACCAAACAAATAGGCCAGCTTCCTCAACAAATTCAGCAAGGAGGATCACAAAAAACACATACAGCTCATCAAGTTCAACAAATCCTAAGATGTGATTTTTGTGGTGGAGACCATCAAAATGGCCATTGCCCAGCACTTGGAGATTGTCAACAAGAAGAGAAGGCTCATTACTTGCAGAACCAGACTAGACCTTAACAGAATTACCAAGGAAATTATCAAGGTTACCGAGGCGGTCTAAGTTCAAATCAACCTTATGGTTGGAGACAAAATGCATATAATGTTCCCACTAACCCTCCTTTTGTAGGTACCACTAACAATTCCTATGCAGGTCCTTCTAATAATGCTTATGCAGGTCCTTCAAACAGGAATCCATAACAACAAGCTCAGCCTGATAGATTGTCCAAAATGGAAGACACTCTTACTCAGTTTATGCAAATATCTATTTCCAATCAAAAGAATATAGATGCTTCCATAAAAAATCTTGAAGTTCAAGTAGGACAACTTGCAAAACAACTCTCTGAGCATGGAGGTGGTTCTTTCTCAGCAAACACACAAGTCAACCCAAAGGAACAATGCAAGGCTATTACAACTAGAAAGGGGAATGTGGTTGGTTTGAAGGAGAATGATGAGAAAAAGAAAAAATGAAGAAGTTGTAGCAAACAATGATGATGAAAAAAGAATAGAAAATGAAAATGAAAAAAATGAGGAAGTGGAGACAAATGAAAAAATTGAGAAAAAAGTGAAGAGTGAAGAAGAGAAGAAAAAAAATTGATAAAGGCAAAGCTGTACTAACCCTACCACCAGTACAAAATATGCCTTATCCACATGCCTCATCCAAGAAAGCAAAGGAAAGGTAGTACAAGCGCTTCTTGGATATTTTCAAACAACTGCAAATCAACATTCCTTTTTCTGAAGCATTAGAGCAAATGCCAACATATGCCAAGTTCATGAAAGATCTACTCACAAAGAAGAGAAGATACACAGATGATGAAATCTCATAGAGTTAGATGCAGGTTACAATGCAATCATCCAAAAGACCATTCCCGAAAAATCAAGAGATCCCGCTAGTTTCACAATCCCTATGACTATTGGGAATTTATCAGTAGGGAAATCTCTTCTTGACTTAGGTGCAAGCATCAATCTCATACCATTATCCATGGTCAAGCGGATAAGGGAGGTTGTCATCAAACTAACTAGGATGACTTTACAATTAGCAGACAGAACCATTAAGCATCCTTATGGTATCATTGAAGATGTGTTGGTAAAAGTTGACAAATTCTTCTTTCCAGTCGACTTTGTAGTCATGGATATGGATGAAGACAGTGAAGTTCCATTAATTCTTGGCAAACCTTTCATGAAGACTTCCAAAATCTTAATTGATGTTGATGAAGGAAAACTCACTGTAAGAGTTCAAGATGATACAGTGCAGTTCAACATTCTTGAAGCCATGAAGTATCTCACAAATAAAAGAGAGTGTTTTAGAGTCTGTTCTGGATGAGGTAATCTCTGACTCTAAAATACTAATTCACAGGAAAGATAGTTTGGAGAAAGCACTAACCGAAGCAGTCAAAGATGGAGATGAAGGTGGAGATAAGGAAAGACCCGAATGTCTTCACCAGCTGAATTCTTGCAAAGAAATTCCTTATCACCAATCTCTCCTTGAAGAATTAAAGGAAGAAAAGCAAAAAGAGGAACCAAAGCTGGAATTAAAGGTATTACTACCTTCACACTTAAAATATGTTTTTCTTGCAGGTAATTCTGAAAAACCAGTAATCATCAATGCAAATCTTTCTGATTAAGAAGAAAAGAAATTGGTGAAATTTTTGCAAGATAACAAAGAAGTCATTGGTTGGACATTTTCAGATCTAACAGGTATTAGTCCTTCTTACTGTATGCATAGAATTTTAACGGACAAGGATTATAAACCTGTAGCTCAGCCTCAAAGACGCGTTAACCCAACCATGAAAGAGGTCATCAGAAAGGAAGTAGTTAAGCTACTAGAAGCAGGGATGGTATATCCTATTTCTGATAGCCATTGGGTAAGTCCTGTACAGGTAGTACCCAAGAAAGGTGGTATGATTGTTGTAAAAAATGATAAAAATGAGCTAATCCTAACTCGTACTATTACGAGTTGGAGAACGTGCATTGACTATAGGAAGCTCAACAAAGCCACTAGGAAGGACCATTTTCCATTACCTTTCATGGATCAAATGTTGGAGAGACTAGCAGGTCAGCAATATTACTATTTTCTTGATGGTTATTCAGGATAAAATCAAATAAATGTTAATCCTAAGGACCAAGAGAAAATAACTTTTACTTGTCCCTTCGGTGTTTTTGCCTATAGGAAAATGCCTTTTGGTCTTTGTAATGCACCTGCTACCTTTCAGAGATGCATGCTTGCTATCTTTTCTGATCTTGTTGAAAAAAGCATTGAAGTATTTATGGATGATTTCTCTGTTTTTGGTACTTCTTTTGATATATGCCTGTCTAACCTGGATATTGTTTTGAAAAGATGTATTGAAACAAATCTTGTGCTTAATTGGGAAAAATGTCACTTTATGGTGACTGAAGGTACTATATTGGGTCATAAGATCTCTGTGCATGGCATTGAAGTGGACAAGGCCAAAGCAGATGTTATTGAAAAATTACCTCCACCAACCAATGTCAAAGGCATCAGAAGTTTTCTGGGACAAGCAGGATTCTACAGGCGGTTCATCAAAGATTTTTCTAAGATTTCCAAACAGTTGAGCAATCTCTTAAACAAAGAAGTCCCTTTTCTTTTTAATGATTCATGCTTTAAAGCTTTTGAAACTTTGAAACAAAAACTAGTTTCTGCACCCATAATCACTGCACCAAATTGGAATCTTGATTTTGAAATAATGTGTGATGCAAGTGATTATGCTGTAGTAGTATTTTTGGGTCAAAGGAAAAATAAAGTTTTCAATGTCATACATTATGCAAGCAAGGTTTTAAATGATGCTCAAATCAATTATGCAACAACTGAAAAAGAATTTCTTGCAATAGTATATGCCTTGGAAAAATTTAGATCATACTTGATAGGATCTAAAGTGGTGATTTTTACTGATCATGTTGCTATAAAATATTTGCTAGTCAAAGCTGACTCTAAACCTAGACTTATTCGTTGGTTCTATTGTTACAGGAATTTGATTTAGAAATCAAGGATAAGAAAGGGTGTGAAAATCATGTAGCTAATCATCTTTCCAGACTTACCAGTGAAGAAGTAGCCACACAAGATCTTGAAATTCAAGAGGAATTCCCTGATGAAAAGCTATTCAGCATTTCAGAGAGGCCATGGTTTGCATAGATGGCTAATTCCAAAGCAGCTGGTGCAATTCCTAATTATTATACATGGCACCAGAGAAAGAAGTTTTTCAAGGATGCCAAGTACTTTGTGTGGGATGATCCTTACCTCTTCAAAATTGGAGCAGATAATCTCCTAAGAAGATGTGTAACTTAGGGGGAGGCAAGAAACATCTTATGGCACTGCTACAGTTCACCTTATGGAGGCCATTACAATGGAGAGAGAACTACTGCAAAAGTTCTCCAATTAGGATTGTATTGGCCTACATTGTTTAAAGATGCCTATGAGTATGTCCAAAGGTGTGATAATTGCCAAAGAACAGGTGGAATCTCCAAAAGAAATGAAATGCCACTACAAAACATTCTAGAGGTCGAAGCTTTTGATTACTGGGGGATAGATTTCATTGGTCCATTTCCATCATCATATTCAAATGAATACATCTTGTTACCTGTGGATTATGTGACTAAATGGGTAGAAGCAATAGCTGCACAACATGTCGATGCAAAGATAGTTATTCGCTTCTTAAAGAAAAATATTTTTTCAATGTTTGGGACACCCCGAGTGTTGATCAGTGATGGAGGATCTCATTTTTACAACATCCAACTGAAGAAAGTTCTCCAACACTACAGTATCAGACACAAGGTAGCCTCACCTTACCATCCCCCGACCAATGGGCAAGCTGAAGTTTCAAACAGAGAAATCAAAAAGATTTTTGAGAAAACAGTTGCTCAATCAAGGAAGGATTGGTCTCTAAAGCTAGATGAAGCTTTGTGGACATACAGGACAACATACAAAGCTCCTACAGGACTTACACCCTTCCAATTAGTCTATGGTAAATCTTGCCATTTACCTGCTAAGTTAGAACATAAAGCATTATGGGCATTAAAATTTCTGAATTTTGACCCCCTTTCTGCAGGTGAAAACAAAAAGCTCTAGCTTCATGAACTGGAGGAATTGAAGTTCTCAGCTTATGAAAATTCTAAAATTTATAAGCAAAAAGTTAAATTATATCATGATAAGAAACTATTGGAAAATAATTTTCAATCTGGACAACAAGTTTTGTTATTTAATTCTAGATTGAGATTGTTTCCAGGTAAGCTGAAATCCAAGTGGTCTGGACCATTCATCATCAAGGAAGTAATGTCACATAGATCTGTAATCCTTAAAGATCTAGCCACAAAAAGAACTTGGACTGTAAATGGAAGCAGAATCAAACATTACTTAAGTGGTGATGTTGAAAGGCTCACCACTATGGTACAATTACAAGAAGTTTGAGCTACAAAAGCGTCCAGCTAAGACGACGTTAAAGAAGCGCTTCTAGGAGGCAACCTAGTACATTCTAACCTCTCTTTTATATGCTTTATCTATTATAACTTAATATTTTTGTAAAAAATTATTTATAAATATATATTTTGAGGTATAGGTTGTTAGAGTTTTAAAATAATCATAGGTTAGCTAGACATTACCTTTGGTAACTATTCCTTTAAAAAAAATGGTTTAACTCGCCCAGGCGAGTGAACCATGAACAAAATACTCGCCTGGGTGAGCATGGGTCTACAGTACAAGCCAGAAAGGTAAAAAACCAAATTTTCACCAAATTCTTCAAAACACTTTCATTCTCTTCTCTTTTTATCTTGTTGTGACTGCGCCTTCTTCTCCTCCCACACTCGCCTAGGTGCCTCATTCATCCTTCATTCTCTCATTTCCACAAATCACGTAAGTATCATCTTGTTCATACAACTTACATATTTCTATTTAGCTTTCTTGTTTACAATTTTAGCTGTAGTTTTTGTTATTTTTCTAAACTTGGGTCAATAAGTCACTAGATCATTTTGTTGTTTAATTACTTTTGTGAATTGGTCTGAATGCTTATTCTATAAATGTCTCTACTCCTCTTCTTGTTTCTGAATTTTGGTGCATTTTATGTGCAAAACCTCTTTATTTTCATACACCAAAAAGTGTGCATACCAAGTGTTTGGTAAAATGCCTCAATGAAAAATAGCCATGATTTAATACTTATACATGCACGAAATTGCTCCTTACTTGTCTTAGAAAGCTTGAATATATGATTTAGGTTATGTTAGGCTTCAAAGCGTGATTTACTCCTTTGTGCATGACTTGGAATTTTCACTAAAATGTCAAAACTACATGCTAAAAAGTTTCTAGCACTTAGGTTGATGGTTAAAGAACATACATTTGTTGAAGCAAACAGTGGAGTAATAGGTGTAACATTGTACCAAAATTGATTGAGTCGTTCATGACATGTGCATTAGAAAGGATGAAAATTGTTAGCACACATTTTGCAATGGTTAAATGAATGCTTCATCACTTATATGCTGCCATCTACATGTTGTTTGAATTAATTTGGGAAAGCTAAGACACTAAAAAAATATCTTAGTTCTTGCTTACAATCTTATCATATTCACTTTGGTTCAAATGTTGAGATATTTTTCAGATGGCTCCAAAAAAGCTTTCCACTAAAAGAGCTAGGCATGCAGGAGAAAGATCCAGCTCCAATCTTTGTGTGGATTTTATATTTGATGTGCAGAGGTTCCGTATTGACGAGCACCAGAAGCGATTTGAAGCTATCATGAATTGGTCCTTCCTTAAAGAATGGAGAGTTTAGCTGAGGGATAGTGAATATCCAGAATTCACCATGGAGATTGATAAGAGAAGATGGAGGCCCCTTGCCACACCTTTGCAGAAATTTAACCTTGCCATAGTATTGGAGTTTTATGCCAATGCTTGGCCAACTGAAGAAGGTGTTATAGGTCAATGTTCACTTGTGTGAGGCCAATGGATTCCTTACGATCCAGATGCAATTAATCAATTTCTAAGGAATCCACTCATCTTAAAAGAAGGCCAAAACTGTGAATATATTAGCAGGAGGAACATCATTTTCGGATTTGATGAACAAGCTCTCACCCAGCTACTTTGTGCTCCTGGTTGTGACTTTGCCCAAAATATTGCAAGGAGTAGGGTGAGATTAATGAGAACCAGCATGAAAACACTCACTCAAATCTGGATGACTTTCCTCCTCAGCAACGTGCTTCCAAGTGATCACAATTCTGACTTGACTATGCCCAAATGTCAGCTTGTTTTAAGTTGCATAGAACAACTCAGTGTTCATGTAGCTAAGTTGATCTCAGATGCCATTCATCAATTCGTCATAACCAAGCCTCCTCAACATCTGCTACACCCGAAAAAGTCTAACAGAGCCCTTGGATTTCCTGCTTTAATTATTGGTTTATACCAATTTTATTGTGTTCAGGTACAACCCTCCAAGACAATCCGACTTCCTATCAATAGAGCTTTATTGAGAAATACTACCTAGCCAGACAAGTGCAACAGCCACCAGAGCCACCCTCACTGGATTCCATTTCAGCCCATCTTAAGAAAATGGAACTTCAGATGAAATACAGAGGCCAGATGCAGCTAAATGAAGGCTTCTACAACTATACACTACATCTACATCACCAGGATCCAAACCCCTTTCCTTGGCCCACTCCTGATCAGTTCAGAGCTCATGTTGCATGGCCTGGGGATAGGCCCATATTTTAGGAGGAGGCAAAAGGCCCTAGGGCTGATCAGGATCCTGTGACTGATGAAGGCCCTGCAGTTGACCAGGAAGCTACTGATGGAGAAGAAGCAGCAGAAGCTGAGGACATAATGACTAATTTGGCAGATTATCTTATGGATCTCCAAAATCAGTGACATTATTTATAATTCCTTTACCGCTTTATTTACCTCTTTCTTGACTACCTTAATTATTTTACTCTGTTATTATCATTTTTTCTTTACTGTTCTTCTTTTTAATTATCACATATTTACTGAAAATGTTAGACTTTTTGTTTGAACAATTGTGCACATTTATGATCTTTTTGGGAATTGTGCACTTTGATAGGGAACATAGAAGGTTCCTCCTTTTTGGGAATTTATACAGATTTTCGGTTAAATTGTTTGCTTAAGAACATAGTTGTATATAGAACATAACTCTTTTTGGAGCTTAAAAAAAAAGAAAATTTTTCTTGAATATATCATGTTTTGAAAAGAATCAACGGATTAATACTTTGAAACTTACTTTTTGGATCAGAACAAACAACAAAAATAATTTTTTTAGGAAACTTTGAGAAATGAAAATCAAATGAAGGCAGGACTTTTTACATGGAATTAATAAAAGACATCTTTTGAAAATACTGATTTGATTTGAACATGAAAACAGACCTTAAGCCAAAGTGAGTGAGTGCATCCACATAAATCATATTGAGTGTCCTCAATGATCTGTGTTATAGTTAATTTTGCATAAATTTCTAATTGTCATAACATATGATTCATGGATATGATTTAGGCCTTCTTTCTTCTTTAAACATTTTTAAGCCACTGGCCAAAAGTTATCCCAATATAAATATAAATATTTACCATTTTGCAACCCATTTGAGCCAAACACTTGAATTTTGCTGGAACCCTAACCTAGGATAAGAATTCACTACCTTACCTTAGGTTAGGAGAGCAAAGGAGGACTTTGTTGAGAACTATTATCAGTTGGGTAGATAATGTGATGAAAAAGACTATCTTAAATGTGGCTATTCATGTTATTTTAAAAGCTAGAAAAGAAAAGAAAAAAGAAAAAGGAAACAAATTCCTTGTGTTCAAAATTGAAAAATTCTATAAAGTTGGTGACTAAAAAGCATGAATATCTTGGTCGAAAAAGAAAAAAGAAAGGAATAGGAAAGTGATAATAGCATTGTTTTATCTTTATTTGCTCTCCTATTCTCAAGGTATTTTTGAATATCCAAAAAAACCAATATTTTCTTTCTAGCCAGGCCTAACCCTAAAAAGCCCTAATGATCCATGATAATTATGTACTATTATTTGATGGAATATGAACTGCAAAATCAATCCATGACATCTCAGTGTTGGAATTGAGAATAAACACTTACCTGTGGGAAGAATTAAACACCTTTGAGAGGTTTTCCTATGTTTGAATCAATCAAATATTTCCTTCTGATGTTCTTTAGAAATGAAATGCAAATTGATCTTAATCTCATTTGGTTTTGTGAATTTCATCTTTTGTATTTTCAAATTTTCAAGGTTAACTATTTGAAAATTTTGTTCTGATCACTTTGAAAAGTTGATTCTTTACAAAACATGTTCATATTAAAAGTATATTTTTGTTATTTCACTTTGCTTGAGGACAAACAAGATTCTAGGTTAGGGGGTGTGATAAGTGCCCTATTTTAGAACAATTCAAAATTACAATACGGCACTTATCTTTTGATCTTAGTAAATTTGCTTATAAACTTACCCTAAACCTAGTCAATTTGAATTTAGTAATTCTGTAAATGTTGTTTTTCATATTTTGAAAGATTAGTCCAATCACGTGTTGTATTTTGATAGGTTCCGATGACTTTTGAAGCATCAAAGCAAGCAAAAAGGGCATAAAGATCAAAATTGGGGGGTGTCAGAAGCAAAATGGCCCAGGCCCATGACCTTTCTTCACTATTAAGCTTTTAACTCACCCAGGCGAGCATTCTATGTGTATTTGGCTCGCCCAAGCGAGTAGTATTCTTCGCCATTAAGGCTTTAGCTCGCCCAGGCGAGTGGCATCGGTGTATTTTGCTCGCCCAAGCGAGTGAACATTCTAGAAAAAGGCACTTTACTTTATATTCCAAAATTTATGCTAGGATCCGTTCCATAAAATAAAATAGTAATTATCCAACGATTCTTTAAAAATTTAACCAAAATAAAAATATAATACTTAAATTAATTTTAGGTCATTACAGTTTTGGTATCAGAGCAGTTCATCCTGTTAGAGCCTAAGTGGAATGGACTTACTATGCTTTTCTATGTACTTTGAGTGTGATTATTTATGTGTGCTTGTTTGTTTTTGTTGAATTTTGACGCACTTTACTTTATGTTGAGCCTGATCACCTCAGTATTTTTGTGAAAGTGAATAGGAATTCATGGCTACTACAAGAACAAGAGGAAGTGCAGCAACACAAGCTGGTGGCAATAGTGAAGAAGTAAATATTCTTCATGAAATGCTAGCAGCGCTGCTGCAAACCAATAAGCGACTGCAGCAAGTCAACAAGATGTTGCAGCTACTCAAATGATGGTGTAACTAAACCATAATAATAATAAAAATAAAAATAATAATAATAATAATAGTAATAATAATAATAATAATAATAATAATAATAATAATAATAATAATAATAATAATAATAATAATAATAATAATACTCATAGTAGTAACAATAATTCTAGTCAAGATAATAATAGGAGGCAGGTTACTGATATAGAATATCATAAGTTTGTTGACTTTAGGAAGTCTAATCCACCAGTCTTTAAGGGAACCTTTAATCCAGACATGGCTGAAGAATGGGTTAGAGAAATAGAAAAGATATTTGTTGTGTTAGATTGTTCTGACCAACAGAAAGTAACTTATGCTACATATATGTTACAATCTGATGCTGAGTATTGGTGGAACAGTCACAAGCAGATATTGGCAGGTAATGGAGTAGAGATTTCATGGGAGGTGTTTAAGACAACATTCTATGATAAGTATTTTCCCATATCCGTGAGCAATGCTAAGGATCTCAAATTTCTTAGGCTTGAACAAGGTAATAGTACTGTGTCTGAATATATTGCTAAATTTGAAGAATTAATAAAATTTTCCTCCACCTATCAGTATAACCCTGATGAGCACTGGAAGTGCATGAAATTTGAAGGGGGACTGAGGGAAGATATGTTGGAAGTTGTATGACCCCTAGAAATTAGGGAGTTTGGTGTGTTGATAAACAAGTGTAGAATAATAGAAGAATATAAAAGGAGGTCTGCTGAAAAAAGAGAGTCAAGTAATAATTTTAGGAAGAAATTGGGACCCCAGCCTTTTAAATTTAAGAATAAGTTTCAGCAGAAGAAATTTTAGACAGGGCAAAGTTCAGGCAAGGAGTGTGAAAAATGTCACAAGATCCATGGAGATAGGCCATGCCCTATAGCCCAACCCACCTGTTTACAGTGTGGAAAGATAAGACACCTGGCACAGAACTGTTGCAAGAATATTCAGTGTTACAGATGTGGAAAGATGGGACACTATGCGAGCAAGTGCAAAACTAAAAATTCCCAAGGCACCATACGTCCTCAACAGAGTAAAAGGGTTTTTACCACGAATGCAGCAGAGGCATCTCAATCCGAAAATCTCATCGAGGGTAAGTGCAGAATTAAAGTTGAAATTTTAATTGTATTATATTATTCAGGTGCTACTCACTCTTTCATTTCTTATGACACTGCTATACAATTAGAGTTACCTTTATCTCAATTACCTTATGATCTCTTAGTTTCTACTCCTACTGGTAAACCTATTACTACTTGTCAAATCTGCCTTAATTGTGATTTTCAAATTAATCATAAATATTTTTCAGCAAATTTGATTTGTCTTCCTTTAACTGGATTTAGTATAATTTTGGGTATGGATTGGCTTGCAGCTAACCATGTGTTGTTGGACTGTTCAAATAAAACCATTGTTTTATTTTTAGAAATCTCAGAAAATAGTCAAACCCAGTGTCTGTATTTAAACTCCATTGTTTCCTGTTCCAGTAAAAATGAAATTCAAGGGTGTGTTCTTTTATCAACCAATGTAACTGAGACAACTGATGAACTCTCTAATATACTCATGGTAAGAGAATATCCAGATGTATTTTCGGATGAGATACCAGGGAAACCTCCAGAAAGGGAAATAGAATTTTCTATTGACCTAATTCCTGGATCTAGACCAATATCCATGGCACCTTATAAGATGTCCCCTTTAGAGTTGGAAGAATTGAAAAAGCAAGTAGAGGAGTTGTTAGAGAAGAAATTTATTAGACCTAGTGTTTCACCCTGAGGAGCTCCAGTTTTGTTAGTGAAAAAGAAAGATGGGGGAATGAGACTTTGTGTAGATTATAGGAAGCTTAATAAGATAACCATTAAAAATAAATATCCATTGCCTAGGATAGATGATCTTATAGACCAACTGAGAGAAGCAACAGTATTTTCTAAGATTGATCTTAGGTCAGGATACCATCATATTAGAGTTAAGAATGAAGACATTCCTAAAACTGCATTTAGGACTAGATATGGGCATTATGAGTATTTAGTGATGTCTTTTGGATTAACTAATGCTCCAACAATTTTTATGGATTGCATGAATAGAATATTTAGATCTTACATAGATAAGTTTGTAGAAGTATTTATAGATGACATACTTGTGTATTCAAAGTCAAAAAGAGAGCATGAAGAGCATCTTAGGATAATATTGCAAACCCTTAGAGAAAAGAAGTTGTATGCTAAATTATCTAAGTGTGAATTTTGGGCAAAGGTAGTAAAATTTTTAGGTCATGTTGTTTCTATAGAAGGAATTTCAGTAGATCCTAGTAAGATTGAGACAGTCATGAATTGGGAAAGACCAACAACAGTAACTAAGATTAGGAGTTTTCTAGGACTACTGGTTATTATAGGAGGTTTATTAAAGGGTTTTCACAAATAGCTTTACTCTGACTAGCTTGACTAGGAAATTTTAAAAATCTTAATTTAGGATTTTCTGTTAATTCTAAAAGCATCATTTTGAGTCAAATACAAATCACTAGTGATTTCAAAGAGCACATTAGGTTAGCACAAGAAAGAGATTCAGATTTTCAACAAATTTTAACTTATGTCCAAGAAGGAAAATTGCAGGATTTTGATGTGAATAATGATGGGTTGTGGACTTATCAAAAGAGAATATGTGTACCCACGATTGATGGATTAAGAGAGAAAATTTTGAGTGAAGCTCACAAAAGTAATTTTACAATGCATCCAGGAGTTACTAAGATGAACCAAGATTTGACAAAAATGTTTTGGTGGCCTGATATGAAAAAGGACATTGCAGAGTTTGTAGGAAAATGCTTAGTATGTCAAAAGGTAAAAATAGAACATCAGAAACCTTCTGGAACTTTGCAACCTTTAGAAATTCCTTAGTGGAAATGGGAGAGTGTATCTATGGATTTTGCGGTAGGATTACCTAGGACTGTTTCTGGTCACGACTCAATTTGGGTCATTGTAGATAGACTTACTAAGTCAACTCATTTTATACCTATTAGGATTTCTTATTCATTAGAGAGATAAGCTCAGCTGTATATACAAGAAATAGTTAGATTTCATGGTGTACCTTCCACCTTGATTTCTGATAGAGACCCCCATTTTACTTCTAGGTTTTGGGGAACATTACAAAAAGCATTTGGGACCAAGTTATGCTTAAGTACTGCTTATCATCCCCAAACAGATGGACAAACCGAAAGAACCATACAAACCTTAGAAGACATGTTGAGAACTTGTGCGATAGACCAACAAGGTTCTAGGGAGAAATATTTACCATTAGCAGAGTTTGCGTACAATAATAGTTATCATACAAGCATAGGAATGGCTCCATTTGAAGCTCTGTATGGTAGGAAATGTCAGTCTCATTTATGTTGGTATGAATCTGGGGAAGCAAGTCTTTTGGGTCCATACTTGGTAACTCAAACCACGGAGCAAATCAAGAAGATTAGAGAGAAATTGGTAATAGCTTAGAATAGACAAAAACATTATGCTGATAAAAGAAGAAAACCTATAGAAATTCAAGAAAGGGAATATGTTTTTCTTAAGGTTACTCCAATTACAAGAATAGGACGAGCAATGAAGGTCAAAAAGTCGAGTCCTCGTTTTATCGATCCTTTCCAAATTTTGAAAAGAATAGACACAGTAGCTTATCAGATAGCTTTACCACCAAATTTCTCTAACCTTCACAATTTTTTTCATGTCTCTCAACTCCGTAAATATATTTCTGACCCGTGTTATGTTTTAGAATCTGAATCAATACAGTTAAAAGAAAATTTAACTATGAGCTTGCCCCCGACAAGAATTTTGGATAGAGAAATAAAACAATTAAGAAATAAGTTTGTATCATTGGTAGAAGTAGCATGGGGATAAGGACATTTGGAAGAACATAATTGGGAATTAGAATCAGAAATGATGAAGAAGTGCCGGGATTTGTTTACAGGTAACTACAAATTTTGAGGGCAAAATTTTCTTTTTAGAGGGGGTGAATTGTAACATCCTTAAAATTATATTCTTAGTTATATTTATAATTTAATTATGGAAGTAAGATGAGAGTTGAACACAAGAAAAATAGGATAAATTTTATTTGGACATAAGCTACCCTAACTTGAACCAATCAAAAGTTCATGAAATAATCCTAAGCCTTTCACGTGCTACAGCCATGTAAATATGCTTGGCTAAGTGAATATTTGGGAGACCAAAGATAAGGTGAAGTCAATAAGCTGTCCAAGATTATTGAGCATTCTTCTTATGACTATCCATGTGGCATTAGGGGAAACAAATAAACAAAATCAAGCTTTAAGCAGCCATCCACGTGCACATGCCATTAATGAAGGGAATCTTGGTAATGATGATTAGATAAGGAAAATCTAGATATTTTCTACTAAGTTTTTTTCTAACCAAATTCTTTTCCATCTGATGTATGTCTAAACCCATTAAACATGAATTTCCCAAATCTACCTTGCAATGAAACCCAATCTTCAAGCAACTTTCAAGAACACACAAGTTGTCCAAGCTTTCGTGAAAATGTATGGTTTGAAGCTTTCTTTAATGGCAGCAACGGAAGATGGATGTAATGCCTTGAATTTTAATCATGTAATTAAGCTTAGAATTAAGCTCATGAGTAAGGATAATTAATGTGCTTAAGAATTTTTAGAGGAAGGCTTGAGGAAGAGAGGAGAAAAGTGGTTCTGGCCTACGGCGCTAACCGCGCGGCGTTTGGCGCGAGTCGCGCCATATGCACAAGATAGGCAGATTGGCTCTGCCATGTCACGCGTGTCGCGTGGTGATCCACGCGGATCGTGTGGGAGATGCCTTGGAACCATGTTTTTCTCTGAAGCTCCACGCGAGTAGCGTGGATATTCACGCGAGTAGCGTGGATATTCACGCGAGTCGCGTGAAATGGCAGTAAGGTGGCGCGACCAGCGCGGTAACTGGCGCGAGTCGCGTGAGATGTTCGGGCAGCCTTAAATACCAAAGCATTTGGGACGAAAAAGAAAGAGAAGAAAAAGGGAGAAAAGCCATTGTTGAGTTGCAGAGCTTTCTAGTTACTTCATTGTCCGTTTAAACACCTCTGACCCAACTGAGAAAGTGATCAGAGCCCCGAGATAAGTGTTTTACCCCGATTGATTCGTGAGAATCGTCGCTATATCGTGAGATTGGATTTCTCTGAGAGAACCTTGAGAGCTCGGAGTTTAAAGGCGGAGGAAGCCTTGATTGAGCGAGCCATCTGAGGGAAAGTAGTTCCCTGGTGTTTCTGAACATCACAGAGGTAAGAAACTCGAGCTCTAACGGTTGATTCTGTGAATTGGATTCTGAGGTTTTGGGGTAAACTTGAGGGGTGTTTTTAGA
>PYAF01005873.1:276620-303139 GCA_007407185.1 Glycine tomentella
AGAAGTTTTGTAATTGCTTGTAAGAAAACATTTACAATAGTGGAATTCTACTCAGGTGTTGAGTAGAAAACTGGACGTAGCCTCATAGGTTTTGAGGTGAACCAGTATAAATCTTTTGTGTTGATTTATATTCTGCAGATATCTTTAGTTTGTTGTGTGAACTCTGAACTGAACCTTGAGGCATAAACATTCTTGGATTTTTACTGGTTAGAGACATTCATTTTTAAAAGGCAAATTAGAACTCTGATTTTAAAACTCTGTTTTGTACAAAGAAATTTTTAATT
Source organism: Glycine tomentella (assembly GCA_007407185.1). NCBI lineage: Eukaryota > Viridiplantae > Streptophyta > Magnoliopsida > Fabales > Fabaceae > Glycine > Glycine tomentella. The sequence goes on from PYAF01005873.1 coordinate 276,905, forward strand.
TCCCAAGATTAACCAATTCACCCCCCCTCTTGGTTAATTGTAAATGTTCCTTATTTTCCACAAAAGTTTCTTGCTCAAGATTCACTCAATAACTCATGAATGATTTGAAAGTAGCAAGAAGTAATAGAACTCAGAAAATCACTTTTAGAGAGAATAGAAAGCTTGTGTATCTCAGAATTACAAATGGACAAAGTTTATTTCAACCAAGCCTTCAATTCTATTTATAACAGAATTTTATAACTAACTATAATCGATTACATGTGCCAAATAATCGATTAATATGCATATGTAATCGGTTAAAATATATTTGTAATTGATTAATATGTTCATGAAGTTTTCTGGGTTTAAGCAACAAGCAAAATAATCGATTATCCCGAGCTGTAATCAATTAAACCAGGAAGTACATTTTCACAAAATGAACTTTGTAATCGATTACAAGGTTTGGTAATCGATTAACACAGCAAACCTTAAAAGCATTGTTCAATAATATAATCGATTAAACCAGGAAGCCTTAAAACTTGATTTCAACTATATAATCGATTACAAATGTTGGTAATCGATTAAAACATTTAACATAGCAGTTCTAGTTTTAATCAAAGGCCAAATAATCGATTATTCTGATAGGTAATCGATTAAAATGTTTATAAAGATTTTCCAGATTTCATGAAGAACTAAGTAATCGATTATAACACTTAAGAAATCGATTAAAGCAATAGAAAATCCATTTTTCCAAAAACCTTTTAATCAATTTAAAACCTTAATTGAATTATAAAAAGCTTTGATGTTTTAGGAAAAGTCATTTAATCTTTTAGATGAATGAATGAATGCATTTAAGGATCAATCAGATTGTCTTTCTCTTACATTTAAATTATATCATTAACTTCAAGGCACTCCAAGCATGTTGAAAGCTCAAAACACATTCTTGAATCAATTCCTTGTTAATCTTCATGATGTTCCCCCTATATCCAACATTAGCAACTCCAAAACTGCATGGCGGAGATGGAGCAAAGGTACCAAGAAGAAATTCAGAGGTTGAAGGCTGACCGTGACTAATAAGAAACTAGAAGGAGACATTAACCGGGAGACGAAAAATCCTCTCTCACGAGGAACGAAACCGCTCAAGGTGAATCGTACCCCCGACAACATGTCGACCCTCCAGGCGGTCCAAGTTCAACATGAGTATACCGTCCAGAAGGGCTAACATCACGAAAACATCCTTTTGTCGACCGCATCATGGAAATCGACCTTCCTCCTGGGTGAAAATCTCTCCATCTAAAAAGGTACGATCGCACCATAGACCCAGACGAACATTTGGATGCCTATCTGACTGAAGCCAACCTCTACACGAACAATGGCGCTATACTATGTCGAGTGTTTACTACATCTCTCAAGGGAGAAACTCTGGCATGGTAAGGTGGACTCCCCCAAGGTCCATAGACAATTTTGACACTGGTTGAAAAATTCAGCGACCAGTATGCAACTAGTCGATCTTATAGGCTAACCTCAACCGCATTGGCTACCCTGCGCCAAGATAAAGACGAACCTCTTCGGAAGTTCATGGATCGATTTGGACAGGTCACTATTCAAATCAGGAACCTCAACCCTAAGGTAGCATTGCACTCGATGATGCTAGCATTACAGCCTGGCAAATTCATGGATAGTCTATGCAAGAAACCTCCTTCTAGCATGGATGAAATTCGTGAACATTCTAAAGGTTATATACATATGGAGGAGATGACTAAGTTCTGGAGTGAAATTAGACAATTAGGACAGAAGAGAGAGAAACAGTACATGACAACCAAGGTCGAACAAGAAACAGAGGATGGACAAGCACAACCTCTCCCGAAAGGATCCAGGTATGAAAGATACACTCCCTTAACAGTCAATCGGGCTACGATTATGGAGGAAGCCTTCAACACGGAGGTAAGGTAATAATGCCAACTCCCCCATCAACCCTCAAGCTGGGAGCAAACCCAAATAAACACTGTTGATTTTATCGCGACAATGGCCACAATACTGAAGAATGTTGGGCTTTGAAGGACAAAATAAAAAAAACTTATCCAGGCTGGGTACCTGTCACGATTTATAAGGAGACCTGACAATCCCCCAGCTGGAAACAGACCTGGGGGAGACACGAAGATCTGTACAGGAACCATGACAAGAACCGATATGCGGATAGAAGGTCCGAAGATAGGGGAAGACAGAGACTACAATAGCCTAGACATGAGTGTCAGCCTCCTTGCCAACAGGAGAAAGAACCTGCCCAGCATATCCGGGTGACCATCATACAGAGGACCATCAAACTAGTCTCGAAAGAGATATTTGCATGTCATACGTGACATTGACATTTATTGCGTCGATGTTCCCTCACCACAAACCCTTCCTCCTATTACTTTCACAAATGTTGACTTCACATGATTAATCTTGTCAACAAGGACGACCCAATGGTGGTTTCCCTCATAATCGCTAATTTCAAAGTGTCGAAGGTTCTCATCGATCAAGACAAATCTACCGACATTTTGTATTGGAGAGCATTTCAGAAGCTAGAGATCTCACCAAGCATGATTCAATCTTACCCTAGATCCCTATTGGGCTTTGTAGGACACAGGGTAGACTCCCGGGGGTATGTAGACCTTATGACTACCTTTGGACAAGGAAAATTTTCTAGAATTTTCACCGTGAGATACTTGATAGTAGAGACCGACACTGCCTACCTTGCCCTAATTGGTAGGAAAACTTTGAATGAGCTTGGAGCCATCGTCTCTACGCCTCATTTGAAAATGAAGTTTCCCACTATGACAGGGGAGATTGTCACCGTTAAAATAGACCAAAAGCAAGCCCAACAGTGCTACGCAAAGAGCTTGAAAGTGGCACTGATGTATGCTTCAACCCATTAGCCACTTATTTTCCCAAATCTACCTTGCAATGAAACCCACTCTTCAAGATTCCTTCAAGAACTCAACTTGTCCTTCAATTAAAGGAAGCTTCAAAGTACACCAATGGAAGACGGAAGAAAGGTTAGAGATGAAGGTGGAAGACACCATGGAGAAGCTCTCCAATAAGTATAGGAAGAATCGCCATAATAGCAATGAGAATCCATTGTAAGACCCAAGAGGTTCTTGCACAAGAACAAGAGAAAAACTCACCAAATTTTCAGAATTTTTTATCACATTCAGTTTTGGGGTAGCTATTTATAGAAAACGATTCTAACTTAATGTAATCGATTAGTACGACCTGTAATCGATTAATTACTTTTATATAATTGATTAGTAACAAGTTCAATCGATTAATTTGTTTTGAGTGTTCTGGAAGGATGTATGAACAAAGTAATTGATTAATTCGTCATGTAATCGATTAAAATAAAGTGTTCCAGCGCTTTGTAATCGATTACAGATAGATGGTAATCGATTACAACAGACAGAACTTGCTTAAGTAATCTATTATAGATAGATGGTAATCTATTACAATAGAGATGACTTCTTTTGTGTTTGCACTGAGTTGGTGTGCTTCTTCATGCTTGTCCAAAAGATACATGTTAGTTTTGATGTGGTCTTAAAGGGCTTGAGTTCTAGCTCTTGTCATGGGTCCTTTAAAGATCACCAAAGGAAGTGTTTCAAGCTCTCCTTCTAGACCTTTAGCTTGCAATGAACCTCCATCATCCCCTCCTTCTTGCAAGAAACTTGAACTCAAATTTGCTTTCTCACTTTTACCTACATCATACAAGAATGATCACAAACAATGACAGTATTACTCACACCATACTCACTTGGCAACTCAAGTTTGTAAGCATTGTTGTTGATGATGTAACTTTTCCACTTGTGTTTGTATCTCTTTTGCTTCCATGGAGGAAGTCTTACTACTTCCTTGAAGAAGAGATTGGCTACTTCACAAGCATCATCACTCTTGTGACAAGGAATGAAGTGTATACCATCTTTGAGAACCTATCAACAACAACAAAGATAGAATCCTATCCCCTCTTGGATCTTGGAAGACCAAGCACAAAATCCATAGAAATGTCAACCCAAGGGGAGTTAGGAATAGGCAAAGGTGTAAATAAATCATGAGGCATTAATCTAGATTTAGCTTTATGACAAGTAATACATTGAGATACAAGCTTCTGCACATCATGCCTCACCTTTGGCCAAAAGAAAGGTTCATGTAAAATAGCCAAAGTTTTACCTACACCAAAGTGTCCCATGAAATTGTTCTCATGACCTTCCTTCATGAAAATTTCTCTCAAAGATCTTTTGGGAACTCATAGTTTCTTTTCCTTTTCAACATGTCAACAAATAGAGTTTATAACCATATAATGAAGAGGTTGTCTTGCTAATAACACTCTCTTGACATCTTTTCCACCCAAGAACAAACTCTCTTTAATCTTATGAATTTTTTTGCTCTCATTTTCTTTCTCTTTTCTTTTCTTCTCACTAGTGTTTCTCTTGGGTAGCTCACTATTTTTGTCTTTATCAAGTGCAGTTTTTTTTCAACTCTTGATTTCTTTTCTCTTTCATCCTCACTTGATCCTTACACACTTTTGTAGGAGTCAAAGGACTCAAAATAATTTTCTTGCCTAAGTGCTCAAACTCAAAAGTGGTCTCCATGCCATTGTGTATCACTTTTCTATCATATTGCCATGGCCTACCAAGAAGGATATAACCAGCCTCCATAGGTACAATATCACAAAGAACCTTATCATTATAAGCATTAATAGTAAAATGAATGAGAAATTGAGAATTTACCACCACTTCTCCACTTTCACTAAGCCATTGTAGCTTAAATGGCTTTGGATGCTTTGTGGTTGGCAAGTGTAATTTCTCAACAAGCCTTGTACTAGCCACACTGGTGCAACTCCCTCCATCAATGATAAGTGAGCACACTTTCTTTTCAACTAAGCACCTTGTGTGAAAAATATTTTCTCTTTGAATCTCCTTTTTTTCTAGGCAAAAATTGTTCAACATTCTCTTTACCATCAAGAGATCACCCTCCTCAACCTCCACTAGTGTGAGTTCTTCTTCTTCATTTGAAGAACTATTTGAGTCACTTGAAGACTCACTCTTTATGCCTCCATCTTCAAGAAAAATCATAGTTATCTTGTTGGGACATTGGGAAAAAATGTGACCCTTATCAAGGCACTTAAAACACTTGATATTGCTTGATCTTGTAGGAGTTGGATCCACAATTTTTTTGCTTGAGCTCTCCACCTTTTCTTCTTTATTTTTCACTTGAGAAACCTCCCTTCTAGGCTTTTCCTTCAAGCTGGAAGTTGCAACCACATCGGAGAATTTGGAAGATTTTCTCCTTTTTAGTTGTTGCTCCACCCTTTGAGCTTTGTGGACTAGCTCCTCAATTGTTGCATAAAAAGGTAGCTCCATCACGTCTTGAATTTATCTATTCAAGCCATGAAGGAACCTAGCCATGGTTGCTTCTTGGATCGCCACAATTTTAGCCCTTATCATCATCAATTCCATTTCCTTATAGTAGTCATCAACACTCTTGTAGCCTTGGAAATGTCTTTGGAGCTTGTTGTGGACTTCTCTTGCATAATAAGTGGGAACAAATCTTCCTCTCAAGCATGCGTTCAAGTCATCCCAATAATTTACTATTTGTCTCCTCAATCTCTCTATGTCCATTTGAATTTGATTCCACCACACCAAAGCATAGCCACCAAATTCTAGAGTTGCTAGAGTAACTTTCTTTTCTTCATCAAATTGTTGGCATGAGAAAATTTGTTCTACTTTCATTTCCCACTCAAAGTACTCTTCGAGATCATCATTGCCAAGGAACTTTGGAAATTTTATTTTCACTCCACTCAATACTCCATTCATCCCATCTCTCTTTTATCCTCAACCTCCAATCTTCTTCATCTTTATTTTGCCTCCTAGGTTTGTGTCTCCTATGATTTTCTCTTCTATTATTTTCTCTCCAATCCTCCCTCTCATCTTCATAATTTCCTCTATGAGAGGAAGCATACTCACTCAACCTCATACCATGAGCCTCTCCATCCACACTACCATTTGGATGACTCCTTCTTTGGGTCTCCTTTTGTAACTCTTCAAACCTTGCATCTATTTTGGTTTGCAAGTCTTCCATTTGTTTCGAAATGGCTTTCATCAACCTAGGAGTTTTAGGTGACAAAGCCTCATCTCCTATTGGGTTCATTCTTCAAAAGAAAAGGTTAGCAAAAACACAAGTATATAAGGAAATCGCATCATTCTTTAAGTGTTTGTCACTCTCACTCGTGTTTGCACACTTTTTTAGGTTTTTTCTGTAATGTTCTCTCTTGCCTTTTCCACTCTTATTCCTCTCTATAGTTCTTAAGCAAGAACTTCTAATCAAATCAAGCTTTTTTACTATAGTGAAATAGGAAACAATTCTAGGCTAGACTCAAGAGTCAAGAACAAGAAAACTCTAAGACAAAACCTTGGAATTCTTAAGAGACAAGCAACAAAAGCAAAATAAATTTGAAAAAAGCATAACTATAATTGGAATTTAATGAGACAACTCAAGGAATACTATATTGGTTGTACCAAATTGCACGAGGAGGATATGCCAAGTAAATTCAATTGCTAGAAGCCAAATTTCATCAAATTTGTATGTCATACAAGTTCACTTAATTTTGTGGTTCAAAGAAAATTTCAACTTGTAACTTTTGTAACTTTGATTTGCTTCTAAATTTTGTTTTTCTTTGTATTTTTCCAGCCACAATTCAATAAATTATTTGGTTGTACCAAAATGTTTCTATTTGGTCTTTTCTTGTTTCTTTCACAAAATTTTTGTAAGCTTTTATTTTTCTTTTGCACAAGTTCAAAAATTCTTAAAGAAATTCAATGAATCACTAAAAAACAATGTATAAAAATTGTAAAATTTGCTTCTAACAACTCAATTCAGTTTAGGCATGAGAGTAAAATCAAAACAAGTGGTCATACAACAAAAAAAACACTACTAACAAAAGTTGACAAGAATCGAGACTAGAAAATTAGAAATATATCAAGAACTCATGAAGAACATGAAGACATGAAATCACATGAAACTTGAAGGAAAACCAAGGGTTATGTGGCGGAACACACAACAAGCCCACACCACCAAGAATTTTCACTAAAACCCAACAACACAAGGAATTGAAGAAGATTTTAACTTTCAAAAATGGTGCAGTTTCTTTACCTCTTAAGAACTTTTAAAAATTTAACTTGAAGAAGAAATCCACAAGGATTAGGCTCTAGATACCACTTGATGTATGTCTAAACCCATTAGACATTGAATTTCCCAAATCTACCTTGCAATGAAACTCAAGTTGTCTGTCAATTAAAGGAAGCTTCAAAGTGAAACAATGGAAGATGGAAGAAAGGCTATGGATGAAGGTGGGAGACATCATGGAGAAACTCTCCAATAAGTCTAGGAAGAATCGTCACAATAGCATTGAGAAGCCATTGTAAGACCCAAGAGATTCTTGCACAAGAACAAGAGAAAAACTCTCACACAATTTTCAGAATTTTATTAATGAACTCAAAGTTATCACATACAGTTTTGGAGTAGCTATATATAGAAAAACGATTCTAACTGAATGTAATCGATTAATACAACTTGTAATCGATTAATTACTCTTAATATGACCTGTAATTGATTAATTCGTCATGTAATCGATTAAAAAAAAGTGTTCTAGCGCTTCATAATCGATTACAGATAGATGATAATTAATTACAACAGATAAAACTTGCTTAAGTAATATATTACAGATGTGCTTCTTCATGCTTGTCCAAAAGATACAAGTTAGTTTTGATGTGGTCTTGAAGGGCTTGAGTTCAGCTCTTGTCATAGGTCCTTTAAAGATCACCAAAGGAAGTGCTTCAAGATCTGCTTCTAGACCTTTAGCTTGAAATGAAACTCCATCAGGCACCGTATCCTTCCAACAAGGAGTCGGGCAGACACAGTCCCACTTCGGGGGGTACTAGTTAGGTAATGAGCATTAATAAAGAGTCCACCCCCTACACCCTAACTATCAATATAGCTCACCATGATGTTACCTTTGATGTAGATCCACGCGATGACAACATTGACAAAGGACCTAAGCTAATTGAAGAACTGGTCAAACTACATCTCGAACCTAAATCTGGGTAGGGTACACAGCTAATCAAAGACCTTACTAGTCATGAGCACAGGCACATAGCTGACATTCATCGCAAGAATGCAGACTTATTCGTTTGGCAACCATCCGATATGCCAGGCATCGATCCTAGTGTCATATGCAACAAGATGGAATATGTCCACAAGTTAAACTAATAGCTTAGAAGAAACGAAATATGGGAGAAGAAAGACGAAAGGTGGTGAAGGAAGAGGTTGACAAATTGGTCAAAGCTAATTTCATTAGTGAAGTCAGGTATTCTACGTGGCTTCCCAACTTTGTCATGGTTAAAAAGGTAAGTGGCAAGTGGCGCATGTGCACAGATTTCACTGATCTTAACAAGGCATTCCCAAAGGACGTATACCCGTTGCCCAGCATTGACAGGCTGGTCGATGGTACATCCGGGTTCCAAGTCCTGAGTTTCTTGGATGCGTACTCCAGGTACAACTAGACAAGGATGCACTCCCCAGATGAAGAAAAAATGGCATTCATCACTGAAGATGTCAACTATTGCTACAAAGTCATGCCTTTCAGCCTCAAAAATGTAGGGCCACATATCAGCGACTTATGGACCGTGTCTTCATAAAATAGATCGGACGCAATATCGAGGTCTATGTTGATGACATGGTTTTCAAGTCTCAAAGCGTAGCTCAGGATGTAATGGATTTGGAAGAAATATTTGAAGAAGTATGAAAATATGACATGTGCCTTAACCCCAAAAAGTGCATATTCGGGGTGGGGGGCGGAAAGTTCTTTGGCTTCAGATCACACACCGGGGAATTGAAGCCAATCCAGACAAATGCTTAGCCATCTTATAGATGCATGGTCCAACTAATGTCAATGAAGTTGAAAAACTAAACGGAAGACTAGCGGCTCTATCATGATTCCTTCCAAAACTTGCTGAGAAGGAAAAACCCTTTTACAGGTTACTCAACAAGACTGAACCACTCTTCTAGAATGAAGCCTGTGAACAGGCCTTTGAAACATTCAAGAAGACCATTGCTGCACCACCGATCTTGAGTCGTTCTAGACCAGAGGCATCATTGCTTTTGTATCTCTCAGTGGCGGACAAGGCTATCAGTTCAACACTTGTCCAAGAAGAAGGGAAGCACCAATCCCCTATCTATTTCACCAGCCGCATGTTACATGATGCCGAGAAACAATATCAAATGATAGAGAAAATAGCCTTGACACTTGTCACCTCTGCCAGACGCCTCCGGCCTTACTTCCAAAGTCACCAGGTAATAGTGAAAACTAACTATCCTATCAAATAGGTAATGCGGAAACCCGAGTTGGCAGATAGGATGGTGGCATAGTTGGTTGAATTGTTAGAGTTTGACCTTCGATATGAACCCCGCAGTCCCATGAAGACACAATTCATTGTGGACTTCTTAGCAGAATTTCAAGGGGATGGAAAATCCAGCCCAGACAGGTGAAACCTCTATGTGGACAGAGCATCCAATGTGTGGGGAAGCGGAGCAGGAATCATCCTTGAGGGCCCTAGCAACATCTCGCTAGAACAAGCACTCAAGTTTAGTTTCAAAGCCTCCAACAACCAAGCCGTGTACAAGGCACTGATTGCAGGACTTACACTCGCGAAAAAAGTTGGAGCTAAGCATCTGAGGTGTTACTCTGACTCGCAACTCGTCCAGGTACAGGTTGTCGACAAGTTCCAGACTAAAGAAACCATAGTCCTCCAATATTATCATCTAGTCAAGACACTCATCGACAGCTTCAAGTGTTTTGAGATGTACCATATACTATAACAACCTGAAATTTTGATGACTGAAAATAGATGTTTGATGTATTTCTTGTGTTATTTGACTATTTGATTAGTTTAAATTAATTGAAATTTTATATGAATTATCCATGCGCAATTGCTTGGTGTAGATGTCAAATATTTTGGAGTTTGTTGAGCTGCAATCAAATTGTGTAATTTCGAGTTTGACCTAAAAACATGTTTTAATAAAATCACCATTCTGGATTGGTTAACCGTTGGATCACCTTCCTATTTTAAAATTAGGTTTCTAATCCACATATTCAGATGTTTACTATTGGGATTCTCGAAATAACATTTTAAGCATGAGAAATTAATTTTTCACTAAACCAAAAACTTTAAAATGGGTCAACTCGCTCAGGCGAATTTTGGAAGGTGTTTTGGCTCGTTTGGGCGAGTCAAGGCAGTTTTAAAAGCATGCAGCAACCTCAAAATCACGAAAATAGTGGTATTCTTCCCCCAAAACAGCACCCAACCCCCTTCCCCTTCTCGTCCACCACCCACGGCCACCGGTGACCACCACAAGTCGCCATTTCTTGTCGTTGAACCATCGCACAGAGAGGAACACTTTAATCATAGCAAAATATTCAAAACTCAACTCGAGGATTCAGTAGAGAACAGAGCCTCCAATCCTTCGTTCTTGGTTTTCTTGAGGTAATCTTGGTTTCCTTTGTCTTCTTCTAGCTAGTTTAAGCTTCTCTTAATGTCTCTTGGGTTTTGGGTACCGTTATTGGGAGTTTTAGACATCCTTTGAAAACTCTTTGAAAATGAGATGTTGTAAAAGTCTCCTTTTTATGAAATTAATGTCATTTATGTGATCCTTGTTGAACTCTGATCATATTTGTGTAATCGAAATTTCAAAATGATATCTTTTGATATGAACTCTCAAAACACCATTTAGTCCTTTTTCGATTTGAGTGGGTATTTGACCTCAAATGTTAATTTTGACCTTGCCTTTGAAATCTACACTAAATTATCTTCAATTTGGTATATAGAGAAGTTTATTACTTGGTTACAATTTTGATACAATAGTTGGGGGCCAGGAAGTCCAATTATGAAGATAATTGTCTGTCCCTATTGTGTGTTAGTTTTCAAGAAAAATTATGTTTTTAACTAATGGGATGCGATGTATTTATGATTGATGTGTGTTTGTTCCTGTGTGTGCTCGTTTTCAAGAAAAATTAAGTTTTTAAATAATGGGATGCGATGAATTGGCTTGTTGATGAATAAAACTGTGATTGATGTTGTTATTGTAATTGATTGAATTTTTGGGAAAAGTACTAATTATAGAGGAGAATCTGCCCAAAATTTTATAATATGTTTCCATATTTAATTCTTTATTAAATTTTTAAATGGGCATAAGAGTGTGTTTTGTATATTGTAGTCCTTCTCTTTAATTTATAATTTTTGTAAAATACCAGTCTCGTGGTAATATGGATTGTGGATGAATAAGGTGATATTGATGTCATTGATAATGTTGAAATGAGATGTTATTGATGTGTTGGTGATGATTAAATGAGATAATGATGATTTGTTTGATGATGTACAAATGAAATAATTTTGATGTGGTGATGATGTTGAAATGAGATAACTTTGATATGTATGATGATGATATTGAGATGATGTGATGTTGATGTTGATAATGACATTGATGAGAGATAATGTTGATGTGGACAATGTCATTGTGTGGTGTGGATGCACATGGATACCCATGAGGAGTCGCGAGGAAGGATTTGTTCCTAGCCAGGTCATGCATTGATGGTGCTCATGGTTGTATGATGTGTATGTCCACGTGGGATGCAGTGATTGGTTGGTTACCCTTGTGAGGATGGATTTGTTCCTAGCCACGGTCAGTGCATCGGTGAGCCCACATTGATGTGTTATGTATGTACATGGGGGGTGCATGACGAGTTACCCTTGCGAGGAAGGATTTGTTCCTAGCCAGGTCATGAATTGATGATGCCCATGTTTTATACTTCATTTGCATGGATGGAAATAGAATGAAGGCACTCGCGTACCTATGGGTATTTGTGGACTGAAAACACAGGTACTAAGGGGTCATCAGGTTTGGAATTCCCTAGCGATGCTGGCGGATCACCGGGTGGAGGGGGATGGCCAGTGCACGACAAGGTGGTCCTAATAGGTAATGAATCATTTTTCCTGTGAGAGGCTATTTTCGGGATATGATACCACATTGCATGTTGATAGATGAGTCAGGTGCATGCATCATTCTATGCATGATTGTTTAAGTTGTGAAATGCATTGGATGATTGGTTTGTTGAGTGTGTATTGGAATCATGGATTTTTATTAATGATTTTGATGGGTAAAATTGTTTCCTTCCCGATTGTTGCTATATGATGTTTGTTGGCTTTATATAATAAACTCACTCTTGCATTTGTTGTACCATGTGGTTGGTACTTGTGATGATCACGAACCTTCGTTCGTGGGAGCAGATGAGCAGCAGTAGGTGACCTTGGAGGGAGATCTTCTTTTTGGTTGGAGCCACTGAACCAACGTGATAACGTTGGAATTCTTTTTGGAAAAGAGTTGTGTTTTATTAATCAAATCTTTCTTAGTTAGTCCCTTGATTATTTTGTTGGTCATGTAATTCCAAATGTAAATCTTGATAAATATAACTATATTATGTTCTGATATGTGTATGATATGTAATGCTTTAAATGTACATCCATATGTATCCATTTATGTATTTGTTCCATTGTATGATAATTGTATTATCGTAAAAAATTTACTACCATTTTCATAATCAAATTATTGGAGTTTTCATTAAAATTTGAAATTCACACGATATAAAGTTAATGAAATCGTAGCAACGAGGCAGGTCGTTACATTAGTGGTATCAGAGCTGGTCGAACCTTTCGGCTAGTGAGTTGTGAGTTGTTGTGTTTCTCTGTGCATTGTATGTTTGCTTATTGAATGTTTGATGTTTGAGTATTTGATTGTTTTGTAGTTGTTTGAGTTGTTTGTGTTTGAGACTTGCGCACATTGTTGTGATGCATAGGTTGTGGAGATTTATTAGTGTGGTCATAATATGTTTGTATTCCTGATGTTTGTTATACCATGAGTTCCAATGCCTAGTCATGAGTTATCAGACTGGCCATTTGGATAATTTGTGAAGTGCAATGGGACATTATGGCAAGCAGTCAGGAATATAAAGAGTGAATGACAAGTGTTAATGTCTCGAGGAAGAACCGTTGTAGATGAGTGATTTCTCAAGGCATCAACTCTCTACAGTGATTAAGTGGGTGTAGAATTGTATTGTTCTTTTGTTGTGTGTATCTCTTCCATGTTTTCACTTCTTGGTGTGCACAAGGAATGACTATGCAATAGCTGATGTTCTCTAAGCTTTGAGACTGAAAGTCAAGTTGTGACCTGGGAAACTTTCAAGAGGGTATTTATGGAGAAATACTTTCCTGAAGATGTTAGAAACAAGGAAGATATGGGATTTTGTTACTTGTGCTATTTGATTCAGGTGCAACTCATTCGTTTGTATCTTGCTTGTGTGTGGAGAAACTTAAACTTTCTGTGTCTTCTTTGAATGATGAGCTTGTGGTAGAGACCCAACTAGTGGTTATGTTTTAACTTCTGATGTGTGTTTGAATTGTCTTGTAGAAATTTCTGGTAGAAAATTCTTTATTGATCTGATTTGTTTGCCTCTCAGATCTGAGTGAGTGTTTAGTAAGATAGACATTAGGTCAAGTTACCATCAGATCTGAGTGAAGTATGAGAATATTCTGAAGACTGCCTTTAGGACCTGTTATGGTCACTACTAGTATTTAGTTATGCCCTTCGGTGTGACTAATGCCCTGGTGTGTTTATCGATTACATGAATAGGATCTTTCACCCCTATGTTGATAGTTTTGTAGTAGTATTCATAGATGATATTTTGGTGTACTCTAAGACTAGAGAGGAGCATGAGGAGCACTTAAGGATTGTGTTGCAAACCCATAAGGATCGACAACTTTATGCTAAGTTATGCAAGTGTGAGTTTTAGTTAGAGAAAGTTAGTTTCCTAGGACATGTGATATCCCAAGGCGGTATAGCTGTAGATCCTTCAAAGGTAAAAAATGTTCTTAAGTGGGAGAGTCTTAAGTCAGTGTTTGAGATTAGAAGTTTTCTGGGTATAGCGGGATATTACCAGAGATTCATAGAAGGTTTCTCCAAGTTGGCCTTGTCCTTGACCAAGCTAACTTGTAAGGGTCAAGCTTTTGTGTGGGATGACCAGTGTGAGCATAGCTTCCAAACTCTTAAGGAAAATCTTACAATTGTGTTTGTGTTAGTTTTGCCTAATCTAAGAAAGCCCTTCAAGGTGTATTATGATACATAAAAGATGGGTTTAGGAGGAGTGCTTATGCAAAATGGCCAAGTAGTGGCCTATGCTTCTAGACAACTCAAGACGCATGAAAGGAATTATCCTACCCATGATTTGGAGTTAGCTGCTATATTGTTTGCTCTTAAGATATGGAGGCACTACCTTTTGGCTCTAAGTTTAAAGTGTTTAGTGATCATAAGAGCCTTAAGTATATGTTTAGTCAGGAAAAGTTGAACATGCATCAGAGGAGATGGTTAGAGTTTCTTAAGGATTATGATTTTGTGCTTAGCTATCATCCTGGTAAAGCCAATGTAGTGATTGATGCTTTGAGTAGGAAATCCTTACATGTATCTGCTTTGATGGTTAGAGAGTTGGATCTCCTAAAACAGTTTAGGGATCTTAGCCTTGCGTGTATCTTAAAAATCATACAAACAATGATTTGTGATTGAATGACATTGTAAACTTGTTTTACACTGTCAATGCATATCCATTAAATTCACATATTACTACTTATATTTCGTTGCACACTCAATACACACATGTCAATTTTTTTTGTGGCATTTACTTTCACTTCTTTTTATTTTCATTTTCAAAGAAAACATAAAATAAGATGAAAAATATGTTTGGTTAAAATTTTGAAACAATTTCTTTAAACGACGTGTCTAGGTTGAAAGAGCTTTTCAAGTCTCTCATCATGCAAAAGTAAGTCGATACATAAGATATAGGTTTTTTTGTGAGTACCATGAGCATGTCTAAACTAGAGTAAATTAAAATAAAAAAATAAAAAAACATGGCACCGCGTCCCTCTCGATCCCCTCAGCATCTCTATCTTCATCTACCCCATCCTCATCCATCCATCACACAATAACTTAATTGTGTCCATCGTCTCTATCACCATGTCCCTCTTACGCTCCCTCTCCATCTCTTACAGATCGTCATCCTCCTCCTATGACCACTACACATCCCATGGAAAACAACTATTGATGCCCTTTCCCTTTTTATTATATGTTTTCTCCTTTTTTTACTAGATCTAGAGATTCCATTATTCAAATCCAAATCCCAACAATCAGACATGCAAACAACCTATAATTTCATCCTAAGAAACTCAATCTAATTCGACAAATGCTATCTCAAAGAGGTAAAATAAAAACAAGTTACAACAATATTGAACCATCATCGTTACACTTATTGTCACACCAAGAAGTGTCATAGTCAACGAAACTAACACACAACCACCGAAGGGTTCTTTGGAAGCCATTGTTGTCGCTTTAGCCATTCACAATGTCTCCACTTCCACCATCAGTGGTGGAAGGAAGCACAAGAGTTTTCCTGTGTGGTCACAAGCGTTGCTACTACAACGGCAGAAAAAACCACAATGAACCAGGATTATTACTACTCTATTTTTTGTAGTAGTGTCATATGTATAAAAATATGGAATATGAAATTTATGATCATATAATTATAAAACTAAAAATATATATGATTTAAATTGATGGATAAACAAAGATGGCTTAGACTTAGGCTCAGGATTTCACTGATGAATGACTTTGGCTCCATAACCAATCCACCTAACCAAGATGACTGAGAATCCCCCTAAGGTGTCCTTCAAGGAGAAAGTCATGGACAACAAGGTGTTTAACCTTGAATGTCCATTGATTGATCAATTACAGGAAAATCTAGCCCACATCAAATATAAAGATGACAATCCACTTCAATTTTTGATGGCTTATGTGCACCTTGGCAGGATGCATTGGTGGTTAAGTTGTTCGAAAAAAATATTGGACTCCATGTTATAAGAGATATGCTTAGTAAAATATGGAAACTCATTTCACATTTTTGACATCCTTGACATAAGTAATGGTTAGTTGATGGTAAAGTTTGATATTGAATAGGACTGTAAAAAGGTCATTGAGGAGGGCCCCTAGATGATCTTTGATCATTACTTTATGTTATGAATATGGATAACAAATTTCATATCTTCGGCAGCCAAGATAGAGAAGACTTTGGTAAGGAACGATTTCCTAGGATTTAATCCTTTTTATTGTGATGAAAGTATTTTGCTTGTCCTTACTACAACTAAAGGGAAGCCTATCAAGGTTGATAACAATACGAAAGATGCATGTAAGGGCCAGTTCGCTTGTGTTTGCTCAAAATTGATTTGAACAAATATGTTGTTGGTAAAGTTTGGCTCAAAGGTTATTGGTATCATATAGAATTTGAAGGTCTATATAGGAGTTGTTCAACATGTGGATGTTACCGTCATTTGTTTAAAGATAGTCGACCAAGATTAATGTCACAAGCCATGATCTCCACGTGGTTGTCGACATTCCTAACCCTAGCACAATGGAAGCAGTAGCACAACAACATGTCATGTAATGAATGCAATGCCACAATCAAAGGATACAATTATGAACATTACAAATGACAAACCTTTGCATGGAGAATGGCTTGTTGTTAGACACGGGAAACATAAATGACCCAATAAAGGGGAAGAAGGCAAGCTAATTAAATTAAATCATTAAAGATTTTTATTAGGGGAGAGAAAAACGATGGCTTTAATGCTAATGATTCCAATCACGTCACGACTTCAATTTTTTTGGGATTTGCACCAATTTTTCCCACTACCTCTAACCCACAAAATCAACTCGTATTTCTTACACAAATCAATGAAAACATAGTTGCAAAACCTAAACCCTAAATAACCTTTACCAAAAACACCTTCAATACCCCGCCTTTTGGACACCCGTCAGCCTTACCCTTCGCATTAAACCCTCCAGCTAGAAGTTCCCATTAAGGTTTTAAAACAAACTTTAATATTACCCCCATTAACCCAAACCCATAACCTTTTAATCCTTTATGATCATGACATGGAAGTTGTGCCTAACACACAAGGAGGCCAACAACATGTTTGAAGCTTGCAACCTGCTCCAAATATTCCTTGTGCTTCTCAATAGATGCCTTGCCTCTTTCTCTCTCCTAGAATATTGCCATGAATATGTTCCACGATTTTACCATTATCTCTTAAAATATTAGAGGAGTTATTGGTCGTTCAACAAAATAACATGCCTGCCATATCAGTAATTTATGTGTGTAGAGAGGTAGAGAAAGAAAGACCATAGGTATCCTTTGTTAGAGACAATCATGTTCGAGTTAACTACTATGGGTGACAAAGCTCTCGCTCTAAGTATTTAATACACAGGACTGATCAATGGTCAGTTTCAAGAAGTTTCAAGCTTAAAATGCACAATCCAAACCAAATTGTGCAATGCTTTCTTTGGGCCCATAGTCAACCAAGTGTTTCTTTGGATAAGTCGGGTGCGGGTTGAACATGTTTAGTTATCTTCAGGTGGGTTCAAGCAAGTATGAAAAGATAAAGAATCAGAGCTGCAACTTACGCCAAGCTCGTCGCAAGCAACGTGCACACTGATAATTGAAAAAGTGAAGTCTCTGTAGCATTGTATGCTTTTGTTTTGGCCTTTAAATTGTTTTGCAGATGAACAAAACCAAAGCTTCAACAGCTCGAACTGACTGCAACACCTCCACCAACAATGACCACAAGCTGATCATCGCCTATCATGTTTTGCCTAGAGAAAGAAAACAAAGACAAGACACTAAATAAGGAGAAATGAAATAGATCAATTGTTTGAAGTTGGAGAGAGAAAGCTCTAGCATGTGACAACTTAAATGTTTGTAGGCCTTTGAAGTATGACAAAGTCAAACTTACAAGCTTAATCTCTTTCCTAATTGAACGGGTTCGATTTCTTATATGTTTTTAACTAATTTTTATTTTTTATACTAACTCAATTTGAATAACTACCCGAATTGATCCAACAACTCTATTTATTCTTTTGTTTTTTCAATTGTGGCTTGATTGACATGTTGTTCACCCCTAAACTATATATTTAAGATTCAAACTTGAGTTCACTAAATAAGTTCAAAAAATTTGTACCAATTGATTCAGGCAATTGTTGGGTCACCCAATTTGTCACATCTAAATCATTGAAAGTTTTTTTTTTATATATAAAGATGTTAAATTATGAAACTTAAAAAATTTAACGTACATACATAATTTTAGCTTATAAAAAATAGTTATTTTACCCTCGTAACTCATTTTCTTTACTTTTCGTTTCCTATAAAATAATGATCAAGTTTATCTTAACTCACTCAACGTAGTAAGCATTAGAGTGTTGTATGAAATTCAATTTGTAGGGTTTTGTTCCTTTCTCGAATAAGGATCCCTATATCATGTTCACCATAACACCTCTTTTATTTATAGCATCATATAAATATTCCTTCATACTTAAAGAGTATAATAAAACTGACCATGTTAAACCATCATTTATGTGTCAATTTAATTCAAATAATCTATTTCCTCTCTAACAGTAATACTCCACCAGATATCTCTTTTTAATATAATAATAATAAAAAAAGATATCTCTTTTTAATATATTCTATGTAATTACAAAAATCCATTTTAAATTGGACACAAACAAAATAACTGCAGATGAGATAAAAAGGCCCGCCTAATTATCCCCATGCAAACACTTTGCACTATGAATAAAATCTTGAACCTTCAAAGAGAAAAGGAGGGATGTGTGGTAATAAAGAGCACAAAAAAAAAAAAAAATAATCTCAATGATGACAATGAAAACTACAATTTTAATGCCTCCCTGAACTTAACGCTGAAGCTATTTTCTAGGCCCTTCTTACCAACCGCTGGAAGATTTCCTTTCTGCATCATAGCCACAAATTCATTGTAATCTATGCGTCCATCCTACATATGATAAAACATAGCAGCCATTAATCATAAGTGTATGGATTCTATAGAAGCATCAGATTCTTGCTAAAGGGTGTTCAATTTTTTTAGCAAAACATTGAACATGGCATAATACATTAATGTGATGGGTTTAAATGTACACACAAACAACAGAAACATCTGCATCAGGATGCCAGATTAATGATGTCCAAAATAATTAGCAATCTTGGTATTTTCTAAGTCAAACCAATTCTCTAAAGGAAAAGGCTTAATTACTGTTTTAGTCCTTCAATTTGAGGGTCCTGTTTTCTTTAGTCCCTGAAATTTAAAGGTTTTTTAGTCCATAAATTTTTTAAATTGCATTTTTTAGCCCCTCTTGCAATAAATTAACATTTTGTGACAGTTTTAAAATGCAAATTCTAGTGGTTAAAAATTAAAAATCAAATTCAAGTGGATAAAAACCGCCACAAATTGCCAATTTATCATGGGAATGACTAAAAAGAGCAATTTAAAAAAATTCAAGTACTAAAAAGATATTTAAATTTCAAGGGCTAAAAAATATAAGACCCTCAAATTGAAGGACTAAAACAGTAATTAAGCCAAAGGAAAAAAGATTCATTGTCAGCTATACATGAAGGCCTTTGGTGAATGGAGGAAAGTTTCTACAAAGAAATGTTAATTAGATTTCATCATACCAACAAAAGTCAGTAGTGTTCCTTTTTCTTTTTTATAATACTAATGTTCCTAAGGGCTCTGACACAGTGATAAAGTTGTGCCTTGATGACTTATTAGTCATGAGTTCGAATTCGAAAACAATCTCTTTGCATATGCAAGGGTAAAAGCAAAATTTAGAAACTTTTCAAGGACTAAAAACATCATTATCCCTTTTTTATAACATTAATGCTCCTTTTAATCAAGGGAAGTCTTGAGCTGAAGATATTATAGGGGTTAGCTAGAAAGGATAAGAAAGCTAGGTAGTTTTCATTTGTACTCAAGATATTAGAGAAACCATACAGAAATGTAAGGCACTTACATTATCTTCATCAATTTCCTTGATTATCTCTTCCAAACGGACATCTTTTATGCCAAATTCATCACAAGCCTGTTGAAGTTCTTCCTGAGTAATATAGCCACTTCCATCTTTATCAAAGTAAGAAAAGGCTGCAAATAGATTATCTTCTCTTTCAATTTTGTTGCGGTGCAACGTTGCAGCAAGGAACTCGCCGTAATCAATTGTTCCACTGTTATCAACATCAGCCTACAATTTCAAGTCATGGCAATATGTTAGAAATTTGAGTTAGCCTAATAAACCAAATGCATTATTACTATGAATCTATGATAAAGTAAATGTTCTGACAGACATCATAACCCTTCACCCAATTTTGATTCAGTTTTTTCCATGATTTTATATTAGCTACCCAACATATTTTATTGAATATGGTAAATTTTATTTGTAATATCAAAGTTCATGACTTCAGTGGCATCTGATATATGAACAAAAACCAAATGATACACTTGTTTACGAAAAGGCGCTATCTATAATTATTTTTGTAGTAGTAGCATATACAAACTACCAAATAACAGCCACATTTAAAATTACAAATTAGGAATTACAAAAAAAAAAATATTAATGAAGAATCACTCATCACTATATTATGATCAACCCTTACTCTAACTTCTTGGATGGGAGATCTAAATATTTAAGGGCATGAAAATTCATGTAAAAGAAACAGCCAAAATGAATGGTAAAAATTAAGGCCATGTTTAATTACAGAAAACTTAACTATTGTAAAAGATATTCACTTCTCATTTATTTTGTGCACCATAATCTAAGTAATACCACTTGTTTCTTTTTATTTTATAAAATAAGCTTAAAAAGTGCTTACCGCTTGCATTAAATCATAAATTTCAGACTCCTTAAGATTAGCACCGACTCTTTTCAAACCAGCTTTAAGTTCTTCAAATGTGATTTGACCACTGTTGTCTGCATCTATCATCTTGAACATTTCTTTTAAGCCAGCTATTTCTTCTTCAGATAAGCTCTCTGCAATAATCTGCAAAAAGTAAAATGATGATTAAGTCCATACTCAATTTTATGTATCAATTAAGTCCAAATCACCAAATGACTTCCAAATTTCCACATCCACATACTTACTATAAGGGCCATTTTCTTGAGCTTGTTCATAGCAGAAAATTGTTTCAAGCGACTTAATACGGCAGAATCAAGTGGCTTGTCAGGAGCTACACCATCAACTTGAATCCAAGGATGACCTACAAGGAGTTGAACATATATAAGCAAGAATAAACAGAGTTTCTTGGAATACCATATTATTTCAAATTTGGTAATTATTATTGTAAAATTTATTGTCAGCTTGGGCTTTCCTATGAAGCAGATAAATGGTTAATCCATGATAGCACTGAGGAACTATTATACTTCCCTATTATTAAGGAGAAGCCCCATCAATCTTGTGATAAAAAAAGGCCATACAAGTAGCACGCAAGCATCACATATTGCAGAGACATTATTTTAGCGCTAAAATAATACTAATAAATGTTTCTATTGGTATAATGTTCGGAACTCAGAAGTGTTTAAAATGAACAGTTGACTTCATCTATTATCTATGCAAAACATACTATACTTTCTTTTTAACACAGCACTATAAACAAAAGAATGCACTGTTCACACCCTACGCAGAATATAGTCTATACTGTTCTTTCCAACTTCCAGCTGATGATAAAAAAATGATGAATGGTAAATCAAAGATCAAGTGGCAAACTATGTTATGATATGACATGTCAAGAACATGGTTTGGGAAGTTAGTTTATTACACAAATAAATTTCTTCATAGTTATAGCACTTCTGGGGCACCAAGACTTTTCAATGTCAAAGCATACAAGACTTGTATGCTAAGAGCCATATAAGGTAAATGTTCGTTAATATAGCCATTTTTCCGCGGAAGATGTAGGGTAGCTAGTTTACAGAGCTACATAATGATGACCTTTGCCAGGAAAATGGAAGTTAGAGACAAGCATGGACTAACTGTCACAAGAAGTTCTTGCCAAACCACAATATTTAACATCAGTATTGTTCAACTAATTTCCAGATCTTTTGTAAAGACCAAAGTAATGCCAAACTCATGACTGAATAATGAATTAGTAAAACTATTCTTACATAATACTTGATGTGCAGTCAGCCGCCTTCTAGGGTCGCGAACAAGCATTTTTCTTACTAAATCTTTTGCACTTTCAGAAATTGACAGCCAGGGATCAGAAGAAAAGTCAAGATCACCACGCAGAACTTGTTCAAATATTCCTTGTTCGTTTTCTACACAACCATATGAACCACACAAAGACGGAGGGAAAATTAATAATCAGAAAAAAAAGGCATAAATTCATATGAATAGAGGTCAAAATTACACTGTCCAAATAAATACAAAAGATCTCACCAGCCCAAAATGGAGGTACTCCACTCAAAAGAATGTAAAGAATAACACCAGCACTCCAAACATCTGCCTCAGGACCATAACGCTTTCGCAAAACATCCGGGGCAACATAGTATGGGCTGCCCACCACATCATTAAATATATCACCTGGCAGTGAAAGATCATCGGTTTTTCTCCATGGAATCAAATTACTTCTTCAACTTGAACAAAGCTTCAGTTAAAAGAATGAAAAGTTCATGACTCACATAACACTAGAAACCTGATAAACTCTATATCTACATCTATATAACTCAGGCGAGAATAATGAATTTTGACCATTAAATTTTATTACTAGAGATAATGCACATGACTTTTTAAGTGGTCATATAACCACTAACTTTTAATCTTAAATTCTTAATCATCCATGTATATTATATAGTACCCAAACTTAACTCCTCTCACTACACATGTCTATTTATAAAGAAAATTTGATTTGCAGTTCAAAAGATTTCATATTATATAGGCTAAAAATAAATGAAGAAAGAAACAGCTCATCAGACCTAACACGAACTGCAGTATAAAGAAGTCTACTTAGTGCATGTTTGAAAACCTTGCAGAGTGCAAAATCGATTCCACCAGAAAAAACCGTGGTGGATAATTGAAAAAATAGAATCAACGAAGAGTTGCTTCATTGTAACCATGAAAAAAGAAATCGATTTGGGATGACTGCACCGCATATCCAAACATACACTTAGATGGTTATAAACGACAATTGCAGGCTTGACAGTAAATATCAAAGAAACACACATTTCAAATTTAAACTAGATAGTAGATACATGAACAATTACGATGATTTTGTATGAACAATTCATAGCACTTTAGAAAGTAAGTAATGCTCAAAGAAGTCCTCAAAATCTAAGTAGGAGTTTCTGTTCTTGATAGGAACCTAGCATATAGAAGATGGAGAAGTCTTCTAAACTTCAAAAGATTTCAAAAAGTCAATGAAAATTACTGATCCCTTTGAAAACTAAAAATTCCGTAGGACAAATGCACTTAACAATTTCATACACAAGCATAGCAACACATTGCATATCCTCAAATGCCAAGCATCTTGAAATATTAATCCAGTTCTGTGAAAAATATTGCACATAAAAGATTCAGCAAATCACAAAATTCAAGATAATCAAAATCAAAGCCTTCAGATCAAATTCAGCATCTGATGATATCTCCATCCCCACCTGTACTCCAGTCCTGTCTGAGTGTATGTGTTCACATAAAAATTTATTGGAAGCTACCATTTTGGTCTTCAAAACATATGCTTTTTCTCAATTTGGTCCCTCAAACTTTCTAATTTTATCAATTAAGTCTATAAATGTTTCAATTCATTACAACCTAGTCATATTACTTGAATTTTAATGTTTCAATTCATCTCAACCTGCCCATGTTCGTATAAATTTCATACTCTTCTTATAGATCTTCACCAAAAATTTGCAGTCAAACTAAATTGAGATAAACTAAACTTTTAGGGACCAAAATGGTAGCTTCCTCTGTGTTTATTCAAGGGTATCGTCAACATTATCCTTAAGGACTAATTATAATCAACTAAAATTGGAAGTTTTTTTCTGAAAATTTTGTATTTCTAATATAATAAATGTTTTCTTTCCCAATAAAACAGTTTTACTTTTAGTTGCTTAAAATCATCCTTAAAGACTAATGTTAACAAAACTATTTATTTAATCACCCTACTATATAGTAAGACCATCTGAAAGTACCTGGCTTAAAGAAGACAGATAATCCAAAGTCAATGGTTTTGAGAAGTGAATCCTCGTGCTGATTGACAAAGAGAAAATTCTCAGGTTTAAGGTCTCTGTGCATAACACCAAGAGAATGGCAAGCTTCCACAACACCAACAATAGTCTTGGTAAGCTCGGCCGCCTGTCTCTCGGTATAATGGCCACGCTGAATAATCCTATCGAAAAGCTCTCCACCTGCACATAATTCCATCACAACATGAACAGCCACGGCATCCTCATATGCACCTTTGATGGATATAACATTAGGATGCCCAGCCAAGTGGTGCATTATCTGAATTTCTCTTCTCACATCCTCGACATCATCATCGGTGACGAGCTTCCTCTTTGCAATAGATTTGCAGGCGTACTCCTGCCCTGTTGCCTTCTCCACGCACAAGAATGTTGTCCCGAACTGACCCTGTCCAAGTTTTCTCCCAAAAGTGAAGAACTCCTTGAAATTATCGGTCTCTCTTTGCAACACAGAATCAACACGAAGCCCTGCGCTAGAAACTCTCTTCACTGATCCACGTTTCTTCTGTTTCTTCTTATCCTGTTCCTTTTCCGGTTCTATTTCTGATTTTCCCTCTTGTTTGGCTTCTTGTTTCGGCATAGTTATCTGCTCAGGAGGCTTGTTTTGGACAGGCAAGGGCGATTCGGGCACACTAGTTGCTTCCTCTTTTACAGATTCTCTATTAGACACTGAACCTTCAGGCAATTGGGACCACCAAATCGCCGCAGAAACTGATTGAACAAAACCATTTTTTGAAATGCTAGGACCAGCACACGTGTTCCCCATATTGCTTCACACTGAATAATTTTGTGATACTGATAACAAATATCCAACTTTCATCACTCGGATCTAAGAGCCTACATCATCTGTTAACACAAGATACAAGATCTGAATATGAACTTCAAGTCCTTGTTAATGAAAATCTAAGTCAAACCCCATATACTGAACCAAAATTTTGCCACAATCAGCAACAAATCCAAAGATTCAACACCATCCAACAAAAGGAGTGATATCTTGGAAAAGAAAGCAGAAGACAATCTTTTTATCTTCAAGAGAAGATTAAAAAATATTTAATAGCTAATAATTGATACTAACAATCAAAAAAAAAAAAGCAGAAAAAAGGGAAAAAGTGCTAAGTTAGTGAAAAGAACAAAGAACCGAACTTTATAGAACTTCGAGGGAACCCCTTTTGAAAGGAAGAAAAAATGGCATCAAAAGAGCACAAATCAGAAAGTATGAAGACTATAAATGAAGCTGAAGAAATTATTAGAGAGTAAAAGAATGAAGCATAAAGAAAAGGGTAAGAAGAGGTTGGAACAAACTTGAGTTTACCTGGTCCAGTTGAGGTTTGATGAATGGAATGGCTTAGACAGATAGGTAGATATACTAAGCCTTCTGGTTTTGTTTGGTACTTTGGTTGGTTTGTTTTTGTTGTCTGCCTTGGAGACTTGGACCATGTTCCACTACTTCGTTTCGTTTCTTTCTATGTTATGTTATGTTGGCTCTGTCATTTTTATCCAATTTTTCTTTTTCAAACGCTTATTATTTTATTTTGTGGAAAAGAGAAAAAATAAATTGGAAATGAATCTTCTCCGGATTCACTTTTTTGTCACAGAAAGATAGATGTGAAGATAATGGGGAAAAAAGTGTTATATTTTCTCTGTAACGAAGACAAGAGGTTGAATTAAGGTGGTTGATTTGGGTATTTTAAATCTTTTATTATTGTCTTTTACGTAACGATAAAAGGATATTAACATGTCTTTTATATTAAAAAAACACATATTGTAACAATATCTTTTGATTTTTTTATTAGATTAAAAATTTTGTATTTGCCTATATAAAATAATTTATGTTTACTTTGAATTTCTACTTTTAACTTTTATCAATTAATTTATTTTTAAACATTCAATTTTATCAATCTAATTGCTAAATTTTAAAAAATAAATTAACTTTATAAAAATAAATTAATTTATTTTTAGTTACAATATTTTATTTTAAATTATGAAAATTAAATAGACATGAAATAT
>PYAF01005873.1:311780-335171 GCA_007407185.1 Glycine tomentella
ATTCTTGAATTTTGCTTTTATCATGTGAGGAACACAGGTTTTAAAGAAGGGAACCAAAGTATGTACATTAGAGTTTGAGCAGTCATTCAGAACTGAAGTGACTGAATGCTAACTTAAGCAATTTGATGCCAGTAACTGCACCAATTTTTTTATGAACAATTTTATTTTCTTACCAAACACACAAGAATTGCTAGTCCGGCGTTCCTCGCATGATTTTAAAACTAGTCCACGATGTAAGAAAAGGCATAAATCCATCTAAAGTTCGGGTTTAAAGTACACACCTGAATGAAGAAAATCAGAGCGACAATAGTAATAAGGAGCAGAGAAAGATTGCTATGACTTCTCAAAGATGATCTGAACTTCGTCATAAACTCTTTAAACAGTGAACCAGATGATGGTTCGATGAAATTTCCCTGCAAGTGAGAGCCCACATTGTGTGTAGTAGCATCAAAGGCATTGGATGTAGCTAGTATCTTTGTAGGGTTACTTTGCTCCTGTGACCCTTCTGAAGATTCTCCAGACTTCACTTCTCTATCTAAATTGATTTCACCACTTTGAGCTACAGAAACAGTAGAACCACTTTCAGCCTCATGAAAAGTAAACCATAAATCCTCAAAAGTAGAATATTTTACTGGACACCAGTGTTGTATGGAACCCAAAAGGAACTTTAAATTTTAAGAAAATATAGGAATTATGAAAGCCAAACCTTGTTTTTCAAGGTTCTTCTGCTTCAGCATTTCATGTGCCTGAAATTCCATACATTTTTAAACGGACATTTAAAAGAAAACTTGAACCACAGCAAAACAAAATACGTATAATACAAACACAGACACAAGAATACCATGTTTATCCATGTCGCATAAGCATCTCGACATTCTTCAATTGTTGATTGTATTATTTTGCCTGTGATTGTTCCCACGTGAAATCAAAGAAAGTTCAAGTTCGTGACAATGACAAAATAGAACACATAGTAATGTAACCTGTGTCAGGGGAGAGATAATTTGTATTGAACAAACTCTTAAGATTTTCAGTTATGCTAATGTCTCCAATTTGGAATAAATTAGAAGATCAAAATAACAAACATAAGAAAATATAAGGAATGATATCATCAATAATGAAAATCTTTTGTTATAAACTTCCTGTAAAACAGAGATTAAAGATAGGACATTTAACAATGCAACTCAAACATTATGTGTAGGAGGGAGAGAGATAATCCATATTAAACAATCTCCTAAGATTCAGTTATGTTAATGTCTCCAATTAGGAATAAAATAGAAATTCAAAATAACAAACATAAGTAAAAAAATAAGGAATGGATGAAAATCTTTCATTATAGACATCAGAATTTCACAAGTAAAACAGCGATTAAAGATAAGGTATTTAAGAATGCAACTCAAAACTGTGTGTGCAGAGGGGGAGAGAGAGTTTGTATTAAACAATCTCCTAATATTAAGTTATGTTAATGTCTCCTATTTAGGAATAAATTAGAAGATCAAAATCACGAACATAAGAATAAATAAGGAATGGCATTATCAATATTGAAAATCTTTATTTATAGACAACAGAATTTCACATGTAAAACACAGAATAAAAATGAGGTATTTACTCAAGATCGAACTTTGTTAAGAACAAAAGGAAGTTTTATGTATTATTGACTGCTAAAGCCAAGTGTGATTAATTAGGGACTGATTTTGGGTTTTATTGCTGATAATCAGAATCATCCTCTCATCAAAAGCAGCTGGTTCAGTTGCCTCCGTTATGAGACAGGGCAGAAAACAATCTCACCATCACAAATGACCGAGGCATAGCAAATTTGATTCTGGAACCTTAATGCAACTGCATCAGGGTAACACAGTTGCTGCATCCTCAGTTTGATTATTTGCTTGCTAAAAACATCATAATAATTGATTTCAGGAAAATGTTTCTAAAAACGTAAGGTCTTCAACATATACAGGCGTTCATGGTATAGATTGAAGACAACAAGCAGCTAAACATAACACAACCAACATAGAAAAAAGAAAAATGCAAAAAAACTATAAAACCGATTAATTTACCATGATATAAAAGTACACAAGTTATGAATCAACATCATCTAAATTAGTAGAAATAAAACAAAAGATTAAGGTACAAATCAAGGAAAATGTTCATTAAGGATACTTAATAAAAAGCCACACCTTTCCAAATAGTTTTTTTAGAAAATGCCACATTCACATATACCCGCAAAGTGCAGCATTCTTTTGATTCATCCTTGTCTCTCTCTACACTCCACAGTCCCTGGTAATTCACATAGAAACCATGCACAAGTATAAACTGACAATTCATTGGGAAAGAAAATTATAAATTTATAAATTGTTACTAAACAGAGAACTGAAGATAGTTTCGTAGATAAAATAAAGCTCAATAACAACCTGATTGTGTCGCATACTTTGCTGATTAAAAAATAGTCTTTTAACTACATATATTGGTTTTACTCAAACAAATGATTCATTCAGTGCTTGTTTAACTAGTGGAGTGGAAACATAAAATGCATGTTGAGGTATCCTGATGTTCAGAGTATTAAGTTGAACGTTAAATATAATGCAAGAGATGATAGTGGAACAGTAGTGAACTATTTACAAACACTAATCAAACTCATTCTTTTGGTTAGACATTCAGAAATGGAAAATAGTCTAAATGTTTGTAACCTTATTCCTGAAGTCACTTACTATGTTTAAAAATGACACAATATCAACCCAACTCTGAGTAACTCTTTCATCATTGTCAGTAAAATGTACAAATTATTTTCCAAGTGCAGTGCCACACAGAAAAGTAATTGTATCTAGTCCAATCCATTTAGCATTTTATAGAATAAATAAGAATGCTTTTAGGAAATCTTAAAGCCGTCCTACTGATTGCTGTCGTGTGACCATGATTACAGATTTTAGTTGCAAAAACATCATCTATGTTCATGGGTAAGACTGCATAAACCTGACCCCACACAGACCTCATAAAGGTTGGAGCTTGTGCAATAGGCCACCAGTAAGCAGCAGTACTGGTATAGACCTGAGTCCCCACCTTACATTTCTAAACAAGATGATGTCTAAGGTGGGAAAGACAAACATGTTTCGCACCATGGGAAAGATTTTTGCAACAATTAGATTTTCACCTAAAGAATTAAATGTGCAAAGGTTGACGTTTTACGGAGGAACTTAGGCTCTTTTCACCTAAAGAATTAGGGATTAAAATGCCATCTTTGGACAATGACCAATATTAACATTGAACCTCAAATTGAGTATCGTGATTTAATGTAAAGAGTTTGGTTCGTGAAATCGAACACCAACAACCTTTGTTATTTGATTTATGTACCGTCTTAACATGTTTTTATCTAAAAACCCAAAAAATATTTTGAAACTAGTGTCTTTGTTTATTTCATCCTTGTTATTGAATGTTACTTTCATGTTTCTATTGTTTCATTTGTTAATTTAGATAGTAAAAATTTGTGAATTTGCCAAGCATTGCGTGATTCCTCAAGGGAATGATACTTTTACTTATTAGAATACTGCAAACGACTTGGTACGCTTGGGGATAAGGTTCACGCTGGGTGCAGTTATGCATGACACGCCATTTTTCAAGATCCAGATCTGGACACTCCTAATCTTAATTGTCATCAAGATCAAGATTAAGATCAAGATCAAGAATAAAGTTTGCTTTCCAATTTGTGATCTGAATTTTGTGTTTTTTGAAGCTGACTGTTTTTCGTTTCAAAAACGAGTTCCCCTTCGAGATTTTAAATGGTGTGGTTGCACAACAGCTTTGGGGTCGTCTTTGGTGGAGAGAAAAGAGGAAGGGAAAATGGGGGTAAATCAGGAAAATAAGAAGCAAAGGATATAAAGAAGAAAAAAAATTAGCCATCAGATCAAAATAAAATATATTTAACCGTTGAAAAAAGCTTTGCATAATGGAAAACATGTTTGCGTTTCCCAACCGAGACATAGTCTCTAAACAAGGTAATTCAATTCATGGCCTGAAGCTGAAAGTTAATTTGGCTGATATTACCGCTGCATCAAATTCTTTCTTCTTCCTACTCGTAAGCTAAACTTGCAAGCATTGAATAATTGGAAATGCAATTTCCCATCTTCAGGTGGTCACATAGTCTTATACAGGCTTTCTTATCAAGTACCTCAGGTTATATCTCATATATCAGTGTTGGTTCCCAAAGGATGAAAAAGATAATGCTGAATTTTCTTATGTCGGGAGTTAGGAAAAGAGGAACCATCTATTCAGCCTCTTCAGTAAAATATTTGGTATATTTAACGGTGACAGAATCTTGCCCGCAATGATTTGGATATGTGAGAAGACCAGTAATAAGAGTAGCTCATATGAAAGATAGTCTAGTATACATATAATCATATAAGTCTTCACCTAATAGCTTAACAGGGTGCATTGGATTAGAATTTTAAAAACTATTTTAGTATAAAAATGTCTAATAGATTTTAAAGATTATGTAGGAATATTATGATTTATCATATTTCTTAACAAGACTTTTACGATAGTTTGAATTTATATCATAAGAATTTAAAGGATTTGAAAAAACTTTATAAATTTATAAGATTTGAAAGAATTATGTGAATTTTTAAAAACACATTCAAAATTACTAGAGTTAGTAAAAAATAATAAAAAATAATGAGATTTAGATAAAAAAAAGTAAAACCAATATGTTTTTTTAATCTTTTAATAGCCATATTAATTTTAGGGGTAAGTAGTCATTTTCGTCCCTCAATTTGTAGAGCACTGCCAAATTCGTAGCTGAAAGATGAAAATTCAAATTTTTGTCCCCGAAACTGAAAAAAGTGCCACAAATTCATTCATACGTTAGCTTTCGTCCGTTACCATTAATGAAAGTGTCTATGTGACACACTCAGGGACGAATTTGTCAGCGCTCTACACATTCAGGGACGAATTTGTTAAGAAAAGGGAGAAGATAAAAATTAAATTATATTTTAAGTAGAACGCTGACAAATTCGCCCCTAAATACGCCACGTAGGATCTTTTTCAATTAACAGTAACGGACGAAAGTTAACGGATAGATGAATTTATTGCACTTTGTTCACTTTCAGGGACAAAAAATTTGTCAGTGTTCTACCCAAAATATAATTTAATCTTCATTTTCTTCCTTTTTTTAATCGTTGCAAGCATAACATTACAATTAAAAAAAATACGTACCCCAATGCCCAGAGGTTCCATGCTATGCACAGGTAAGGGAAGGATATTGTACGCAACCTTACCCTTGCATATGCAAAGAGATTTTTTCCGGATTCGAACCCATGACCAACAAGTCACCAAGACACAACTTTACCGCTGTGTCAGGACTCCCCCTCCTAACATTACAATAAACACTTTAAAAAAAAGTAAAGCAAACATAAATTAAAATAAACATAATAATAAGCATGATATTGATTAATAAGTTGCTCTAAAATTTCTATTATGACAATATTAGGTAGTGACAAAATCAAGTTGAGTCTCATTTTTTTGTAAGAATTAACTTAATGCTGTGCATTTGTTTGAGTCTTATATTTTGGATAAGGTACTGTCTCATATTTTTGCTTTGAAATTTCTAATGTGACAATATCTTACCCAAAATATGAGACTGAAATAAAAATGCACAGCCATTAAGTTAATCCTTACAAAAATATGAGACTCAAATTGATTTTGTCACTACCTAATATTGTTACAATAGAAATTTCAGAGCAACAAATAGATTATGCTTATTAAATAATATTATGCTTATTATTATGTTTGTTTTAACTTATACTTGCTTATCTAATTTTTTAAGTGTTTATTGTAATTTTATACTTGTAATGATTAAAAAAGGGAGAAGATGAAGATTAAATTATATTTTGAATAGAACGTTGACAAATTTGTCCCTAAATATGCCACGGAGGATCTTTCAATTAACAGTAACGGACGAAAATTAACGGATGGATGAATTTGTTACACTTTTTTCACTTTCGAGGACAAAAATTTGAATTTTTATCTTTCAGAAACGAATTTGTCAGCGCTCTACACATTCAGGGACGAAAATAGTTATTTACCCTAATTCTAGCTTTATGTCCTTCTATAATAATCTTTCTTGCAATAGCATCTTCTCATTCTCACTTTTGGATTTGAACAATAGATTTAAAATATACACGTTGATTTTCTTATTTTTTTAATTATTACAATTATTTTATGATAAATCTAATGACATGTTTAAATAAGGAGCAATAGTAAACATATATTAGAAGGGAGTAATGAGGGTGAAAAATTGGGTTACTGAGTTATGTGAATGACAAAATTAAGGGTAACAATCATGAAAACATTGCGTCGAGCAAGTGATGGGCATGGTCAAGATAAGGAAAGCATGATTAGTCTTAGCACATAAGACAAACATTAATTTAATTTAGAAAACAAAGAAAAAAGTGCAGGGGGCAGGAATTTATTTGACATTTTTTTATT
This sequence comes from Glycine tomentella, assembly GCA_007407185.1. NCBI lineage: Eukaryota > Viridiplantae > Streptophyta > Magnoliopsida > Fabales > Fabaceae > Glycine > Glycine tomentella. The sequence goes on from PYAF01005873.1 coordinate 318,255, forward strand.
TCAAAAGAATAGGAAAAGTATATGTGGCACATGCATCTTAAAGAATATTAAAGAGAGAAGAGGCTATATGTGCTGAGAGAGAAAAAAGTCTGGTAACCAATAGAAAAAGAAAGAAAAAAGTCTAGCAAAATCTCAAGAGTTTTGGTGAGATTGTTTGATAGATGTTTTATACTAAAATAGTCTGATGAAACCCATCAAAATTTATATATTTTTGAGTACCAAAAGACTTTTTATAAGTTATAAAAAATATTAAATTGAATGTCACCAGATTTTATTGTCTTCCTTAAAAAATCTTAAAAATATTAATTGAATATCACTAGACTTATTTATACTATTTAAAAATCCTGATTGAATACCATAAGACTTTTTTTATAATTTTTTTTTTAAAATCCTTTGAAATCCTAATCCATATAGCCCCATTAAGATAGTTGATTAATGACTAGGTATTAGAGCCCTAGCCTAAGTGGACTAGAGTTTGAGACTTTCTGCCTCTGCTCACAATTTCTAATAATTGAATTTCTGCACTAATAGGTGGACCATTGCTATATAAAATCATTCAGGTATCATCACCTTGTGACATAATTGGTTCATGACGGAGAGACTTCTTATGTTGATGGCATTATTCACTCCTACTCCTTTTTCTTCCTCTACAAAAGAGTATATTTTGTCCCCCCCACAAAAAAGAAAAAAATAAAATAAATAAACCCTTCCTTTTCTTCCGAACAAAAAGTAACCCAAGAAATATTTTTAATTAAAAATTTATTCTGTTCAAAAATAATTTAGGAGTGCTAGCAACACTCTAACATTCTCCCTATCACTTCTCATTTAATGAGTCTGCTAATTTAAAAGTGAGACCCAACAAAATTTGTGATTTTCAATAAATTCCAACCAAGATAATGTTAGAAACAAAGTGCTAGAGAGAGAGAGAGTTACTAGCATTCCTAGAATTAAAATTACTTAAAAGCTCATGTGCATAAAGATTTAATATTTCAAAAAAAAATTGTACCTCAACCCGGAAATAATCTGCATAAGGTACATCACTGACTTCTTGCGATGTCTCTATAACCAAATGACTGGATGAAGTAACAAATACATGTCAATATAACACTACATTTTAAGAACACATTATTTCATGTAGTCAATGCAGTAACTTATTTTTAAAATAAATAATTAACATAAAGAACACAAGAAAATAGATAAAGGGAAATAATAAAATGCACAATGGAAGCAAAAGCAACCATTTTTACTATTCAACATAACATAATAAAAGCATCAACACTCCTAGGTCCTACCCAGTTTTTCTCATCCGAGAAGAAAATAATTAAAACAAACCTAAACTAGCCACCAACAAGCTTCTTCTTGGATTTCATGTCGTACACCATTCCAAACTCAAAATGCTTGGTTTGAAAAAATTAAATTGCTTAGTTGAATAAATATATCCCTTCTCTCCAGTACTACACCCACCTCTCAATCACAAGTGTTCTTGAAAAGAACTCACTCACAGGACCCACACAATTCCATTTCTATCAGCTGCATAAGCTCTGGCACCACAACAGCTTTATCTCAGGCTACACAAAACAGCACAAGAGACATTTTCTTCCAACCTATCTCACTACACCTTTATCATTTTCTTATTTCCTCAGTTTCTCCCACTTAAAGCCATAAACCAATAAAACAGGAAAATATGTTATTGCTACACATCATTACGTTATCCAACCCACCCCACTACACCCTAAGCTACTTTGAGACATTCATCCCCATAATTATCCTCCATCTAGCTTCCTTTTTATTAGAAGCTCCCTGAAACCTTTACCTTAAAAAATTGTTTTGAGAGTAGAAGATGAATTGATTTAACATAAACAGATTGAGAAAAAAAAAAAAAAAGGTCATGGCAAAATACCTGTTCCTATAAACACGAAATTTCTGGACCTCATGACAGCCACCAAATTTCGCTCCTGAAAAAGAAATGCAATCATGTCCACCGGCAAATAGACAGCTCCCCTAAAGTTTTGAAAATTCATTGGAACAAGAAACGTTTTTAATGCCCAAAATATGATGTGGGAGTATGGCCCTATATTTTTAATAGATTAGCTAGTCTTACACATTTAGCTTCAATGTTCTTCAATTAGTCTAATAAAACACTGATCTGTGTGTCCCAATCACTCCAATTAGGCCCACTTTGCACCATCTTATATAAATGTGCGTTTCTAGACATTTTATTCGTTCTTAATAGCTTTATTAATACATATATCTAGTCAGCTTCCTGTTAATAACTTGTTGCAATTTAGATCTCATGCTTATACTTATTCCTATAAAATTAAAGAGTTTCATAACTCATGAACATGCCAGTTATATGTCAATGTAAATTAGCTTACATGACTATCGAATAGAAAATAAACTACACAATTATAATGGGCTAGCAAAATCAAAGTCAGAACAAGAATTCATACAGTGCACATCAAAATAAAAGCAGCAGAAGCATACCAAGATAAATTTTTATTGGATGTTGAAATGACAGTTCACGAGCATACCCAAATTTCTCTTGAGGATGCCATGAAGAACACCTAAAGTCTGAAAAAAAGAAAGAAAGAAAAATGTATGAAGAAAGACATCAGTTATTGGCTTATTGCTATTCTTCCCTAAAATCATATTAGATGACAAGGGAGGAGGATAGTAAACAAAACTAGAATACGAAAATGACAATTGAAATGCATAGGTTTAAAAGTTTCATGCAGGCTACCTTTATCACCACATTTTTGGCGAAAAGACTCGAGAAAATTTAGAGCATTATCTGAAAATAAGTACCTAAAGAAGTCTTCAACCTTCATCTGCAATGTGTAAATTCTAAACTTTGAGAAAATCTATAAATTTTTAAAATTAAGATTGATCAAATTAGCAAGGGAAAACTTAAAAACTAAAAACAGATATAGTGATTTTCAAGTAAGATTATACCGGAAACACTGAATCTGCAACACACGTATATGCTTCATGGACTGCATTTTTAGAAAAATAAGTTCAACTCCATCAGATTACTTACACATATAAGGTGTACAAATAGTAGTATGCTACAATATAAACACAATGGACATTTACACATGAAGTGTTCTTTTTTATCTATAATTCAAACACCTTTCCCACATCCACTGTATGACCCTTGAACAATTTAAAATAAAACTGTTGAGATATTTTCCCTCAGAACAATTTCTAAATGACTACAAACATTTGACTAATGAACATGATTCAAACACACACACACACACACACACACAGGCATACATACATACATATGTATATACATATGTGTGTGTGTGTGGTGTGTGTGTGTATATATATATATATATTCCCAAACTCACTTGATGGGGCATCAATATCCTCCTCGTTCCACTTCCAACTCACACCTGCAGCACTTGGGGAATCATTATTCAGTTCAGGTTCAGCAACCTGTTTTACACTGCATTGATTCTCTGAATCTGCCGTCAATACAGGATCATCTCCTACAATGGATGTAAGCGCCGTATCTTTGCTCCTGGTTCACACACATAAACCTAAACGAGTTGCACAGAAAATAATCTATTCTAAAGCAACAGCCATTATAAACAGGGACATACAGATCAGTAGAAAGTGATCTGTTGTCAATTATATCAGAACTTCTGACATTTTCAACAGCTACAAATCCATTCTCTTGGCTGCGGGACTCAGACATTGATTCCTGAAGTAAAATAAATAAATGAGGGCAACAGTACAACTGATGCAATTTTGACCAATTAATTTGCATTTTAAGATCTTATTATGCACAGATGATCCAATTTTCCAAAGAAATTGAATACTGAAAATAATTAGTGGAACAATAATTTTCAACACATGATAGGTATGGAATGCATTCTGTGAAAGATAGTCTCATGTTCACAAGAGGAAAAAAAACAATGAAAACCATTGCAAAATCTAATTATCTGAGACTGAGTTACTACTTTAGTTTGGGAATTATTGGATGCAACTTTGTACTATACATGGAGACAAAGTTGTGCCTTGATGACCGGTTGGTCATGGATTCGAATCCAGAAACAACCTCTTTGTATATGTAAGGACAAGGCTACATACAATAACCGGACATTGGGATACATTAGTTTGATAGTTTATGGTGACAAAAAGACCATGGCTAAACACTGATCCATATAATGTAGAAAACCTCAGAAAGATACTTAAAATGAAAATGAACAGAAGAATTAGTATTCAACATATAAAATCCTACAAAAAAATTCTCATACAAGATCCTGCTGTTGCCCAATGATTGGGCTTCTCCTTGGCTTCCTCACTAATTCTCAAACTAGTACTTGCTATTTGATCTATTATCCATTAACAGATTACTATAAGTAGAGGGGTGCCATTCATTCCTAAAATCCACCACATTACCAATGTAAATTTTTATCACATTACATACTACCAACAGAACAAAAAATAATAAACAATTAGTATCAAAACAGAGTTCTAGTAAATACCTTCTGTTCCATAATTGCTATGGCTCCATTGCCCTGTCGTGACCATCCCTCATTAATAATCCTGAAAGCTTCATCACGGGATAGGAAGGAAGCAAAGAAGTACTGAAAAATAAATAAGTGGATTAAGACATTGCAGCACAATAAAATAGAAAATACAAATAGGTAAGTAATGTTCAGAAAATAAATTCATTGAAATACAACTAGCATAAATATTACTCCATTTCCAACACACCTTCTTGTTTCCAGCAAGAATCTCAATGGCATTGGGAAAGAGCCCAGCCGTCTTTGCCCTCCTTACACTCGTGACTTCAGGCAATGGGATTATTTTCTGAAACATAATCATTGACAATTCCAACATGTGGCAAAAAATGAACTTAAAACCAAAATTACTAGCAGATGATCAACATAATAGATTAAGCATGTACATTGAATAACCTTGATATTATATGTAAATATAAATATAAATTTAATTCCTTCCGTGAAGAGTTCAAAAGAATGTTTAAATGAATAGACAACTGCATTAAACACTTTACCTTTGTCTCATATCCAAATATGTTCGAGTAGAAACAAATGAAGTTGACAAAGAGGTACATATGACCCTACAACAAGCAATTAATAAATCATTAGGAGAAAACAAATGAAAATGCTATATGTTCAAACAATTGATGCATTTTGACTTAAGAAAAAAAACAGTACTCAGTAATATTCTTCAAATTGAAAGGATAATGCACAGTATTTGTGAGTAAAAAGTATTAACATTTACCAATAAATTGTGAAGCAGACTATTACCTGAATAAGTAGGTTTTCCTGGAGGGCACAATTAAAATCTTCAATAAGGACCTAAAGAAAAGGAGAACAAATAAGAATTGTCTTCATTTAGGGGAATCAAATCGCAGAAAGTTCTCAAGAACTCCCAAATCTAAAAAATGTGCAAATTCCTTACAACAATAAAATCATCAATGTGGTTCATCTAAAATTGTTGCAAGAATTAGATATGCTTAAGTTGTGTAAGGAAAAATTGTTTGTAGGTGTGAGATTGCCAAGATAACATATGATCTATTGAATTTTGGTAAATATGTTAATTAGAGCTGAGCAAATGGGTTTGGGCCCATGGGCCACCCGCAACCCGCGCGGTATACAGGCCTTGATATTTTGAGCCCATTTAAATTGTCTGTTTTTAGCCCGCCCCACTTAACCTGCAGATTAAATAGGTTTTTATCCACGGGCCCCTGTGGGTTTTTTACATTTTAATATAAAAAATATATAATACTAAAAAATAAGGGATGTAAACAAAGTAAAATAAAAAAAAGTATAAAATTTAAGTACTTTTATATGATTCAATGGTTGGTGAATGGCGATATAATATTTTGATTTAGTATAAAATTATAGATTAAGTAAACATAATGTAAAAAATGCTTTTTAGGTAGCTTAAGATGCCATTTACATTACCATCTTGGGCCAATAATTTTTTTTTTTTACACAATTCATAGTTAGTTTTTAAAACTATTTAAAATGGGTCAAATTTTACATTTTATAATTTAATTATCTATTTCTCTTTAATTTTTTTGTCAAATGCAAACCGGTCTGCTAAGCCCGCAGACTATGCAGTACGGGTTCAGACAAAAAAAAAAAAATGACCCTGTTAAGAATGCAGGGTGAGCTTCACAGGTCAAGGGCTTTGCGGTTGTAGGCTTACCTGCATGCCCAACTCTAATGTTAATTAAAACCAAATCTGATCTACCCAAAATACATTTGTGGGGCAGGGGGTGAGGAGCTTCATGAGTTAAACACCACATTAACCTTATTGAGGGTCACACCAATGACATTCTACACTTCTAGAAAACAAACATAGAGAAAAGGTTATCAAACTCGAGAGTCTACATAAACTCGTGGGAGCTTCATAGACTCAACTCGTGGACTTGACTCGTAGACTCGTTAGAGTTTACTTAATAACAAACTACCTATAAATAGCATACCAATTAAACATTTCAACAACATAATAAAGCAAAGTAGTAAGAGAAAAAAGATTATACACTGACAGTGTAAAAAGTTTTACATGGTCATTCAATTATAACTCACCATGTACGGTTAGTTTGTTAATTTTTAAAATAATTATTTTAAAGAATACAAATGGTGATTTGTGATTGGATGACAATGTAAAATTATTTTACACTGTCAGTGCATGCATAGACATTAAACTCAAATAGTAAACCATAAATTCCACAACACTTAAATAATCAAGTCTAGTAATGCATCACTACTAGATAATAACTTGCGGAGGTGATAGTAGTGGTAAACCATTCCCATCGAGGATTTGATGTTGTTAGATGTGAGGGTTCTTCGATTCAGAAACAACACACCAGATGAAGATACATTGAACCCTAACCGCCTAAAAAACGATCCAAAACAACTTGAGTTTTGGTCTAATTTTTTAGAATTGTTAACTCGGTGGTAAACTCGATAATCTACCAAATTTACACCAAGTCTACTAAAAAGAGAGTTTGTTAACGAGTCAACTCGTACAGGATAAGTGGGCTCATAAACTCGTAAGAGTTAGTGAGTTAACTCAAAAGTTTGATGACCATGGCACGATCATGAAGAAGAAAGGATTACAAGAACCCAGATGCCCATGATTACTGAAACATGCTAATGTAAATAGACATAGATGATTGCCAACTATTCCATTATAAGATGATACTCACTAATCCAACTATAAGCCATAAAGTTAGACATTAAAATATCTATCTTAAAGGTGGAACATCACTCACTTCCTCCTGTGGAAGACGGAACAATTGTCGATACTCTTCACTCTTCAATATGTCTGGAGTTCGTAACTAAGAAAATAAAAACAATCACAGAAGCAAAAATATAGTGTGATCAATAACATGTTGAAATTCAAACTAATATAATTTCCGTTAAATGTGTAAAAATTTGAAACATTCCAGATAGCAAAGCCATCCTATAAAGCCACAATTCACAAGTTTCATTGAAGCCGCAAAAAAATTGAACTATTTCGAACAATTCCACACTCAAGCTAAACAACACTTCAATTAACTTACAATTAAGTGAAATATGAATTTCAAATAAATATGTCAGAAACTAAAAGATTCCAAGGACCAGAGCTATCCTATAACGTCAAAAGCCACAATTCACAGGTTTCACTAAAGCTGCAAAAAACCAAAATGAACAATTTCGACAATTCCACAATCAAACTAAACAACACTTCAATTAACTTTCAATTAAGTGAAATATATAAATATCGGTTAAACGTGTCAAAAATTAGAAGATTCCAAAGAGCAAAGTCATCATATAACATTAATGATCCGTTTGGTTGGAAGGAAGGAAAATTCGAGAGGAAAGAAAAGTTTAAAATTTGAATTGGGAAGAAAATATAAAGAAAAATTTAAACTTTTGTTTCTATAATTAATCTTCCCTCTCTCTTTTCCCTCTACTTTCTCTCCAATCAAGAAAATACTTTGTTATCCGTGTTTTTTTTCTCTTTATTTTTTTCCCTCTCATTTTCTCTTCTACCCAATATAGGTTAAGAGCCACAATTCACAGGTTTCACTGAAGCCGCAACAACAAAATGAACTATTTCGAACAATTTCACACTCAAGCTAAACGTATATTTTATTCAATTTAAGTTCCAATTGCGTGATAAATGACGCTTCACAGCATCAATTTCGAATGCAGCGAACACACACGAAACGAAGTACCTGAATTTCAGTGTCGGAGAAGTGGTTGAGCGAGGAATTGCAGGAATCGCTCCGATCAGCGGCGTTGTCGGGGGACGATGACGGCGAAGGATCCACCACCGGATGCCGAGGCGGCATGTCACTCCGGGCAGCGGCGGCAACGACCGTGGAAGCCATCGAAGAGAGAGAATCTTAGATCTGAAATGGCTATAGCTGCGTGAATCAATCAATATTATTACTCCACTGAGGAGAAAAAGTAGATCTGAAAATTCAGTGCGAAGAGAAAAGAGAACGGTGGTAGTTGAAGGATTTACGCGGTTTTGAGTAGTAACGGCGATGACAGAACCGAAGAAGAAGCGTTCTTAAAAGGAATGTTGTTATGCTGCACTGATAAAAAAAATTAAATTGAGTCAACGTCGGTAGCTTTACTAATAAAAAAAAAAAAAAAATTATCTTCTACGCTATGGTGATGTTGACTCTTCCAGACACGTGACTATTTCTTCTGTTAGGCATTCGCCATCTGTTGTGTTAAATTGATTTGTGACGTTATCTCATGGGTGACGAAATGGATTAGACGTGTCAACCCATTCTGGTCATTTTCTTCATATTGGGTTGGGATTTTCAACCCACATCAATTCGCCTCATTTTGTTTCGTCAAAAAATGGGCTGAAAGATAAGTAGGATGAATCAAATCGTTAATTCATCTTTTTATTAAAAAATAATTTAATATTTATTTTCATATTTTATATATATTTTTTAAATTTATTTATTTTTTATCTAAATAAATTAACTTTTAAAATTTAAGATAATTCATTCAAATGTTTTTAGTGAGTATTTATTATTTATTATTTAATATTTATAAAAGATAAAATTAATTAAAATCAATTAAATATATTTATTATTATTTAAAATATTTAAAATTTTGACCAACCAACTTACCATTCTGACCCAAAACAAGGCAATTATCATTTTGAACCCATATATGAAATGTGGGACGGGACGTGTTCGCTGTCGAGTTCGTGGCGGTCAACTTATTTTTTCATCCTTAATTATCGTGTGGATTATGCATTAGATATTGTGTGATTGGTTGGAAAGAAATACAAGAAAAAGTGAGAAAATTTTTTTAATTTAAGTGTGGGTCTCACACCTCTTTCTTTTTACTTCTAATTTAATTCCAATATTTTTCATGATTATAACTTAACAACATGTCAAATGGACTTGAATCGGATTAGGCCAAATAGTAATATATAATAAAATATAATAATTTAATGATACAATTTATAATTTTATTTTACAGTTTAACATTTCTTTTAAAAGATAAAATATATTTATTAAAAATAAAATGAGTACCCAGAAGTACCAATTTTAAAACAATTACACATAAAATTACTAGCAACAAATACAACATCTGGAGTTCATTGAACACCATCTATCTAACAAGCTTTTTACAAAATAAGCTCCCATTCAAAAAGGAATCAATCAACAAAAAACAAAGGATCGTCTTGTGAATTCACAATGGCCCTTTTAACATAATTCAAACCCTCAACTAACAAATCCAATCCAATTCGACCAAGAAACTGCAACCCGATAAAATACAGTAAGCTAAACTCTATTGCTTAATTGCAATATAGTTTTTATATAAACTTGTGTCTACAACTAGGGGTGGAAATAGGTCAGACTAGGCCAGGCTTTAACGGGCCTAAGCCTGACCCACATCACTATCACTAAGCTTAAGACTTGTTTGTTACCTATTTAAAATAATTTACTAAGGCTTGAGTCTTACTTGCATAAAGGTCTGTCTTGACCTGATTAAACTAGAACAAATAATTAAAAGTAAAAAATCAACATAATAGACATGTTTATCTTATAAGTTATAAATTACCAAACATGATCTTATAAGTTATAATTTAGACAGACTCATTATTCAGGCTTAGTGATTTTTTTTAAAAGTCTACAACCCGGCCTTTTTAATTAAAAAGACTTTTTAAAAAACTCAAATTTGGCTTTTTTAATAAACAAGTCAGGCCTTAACCAGGCCAGGCCGTGAGCCTCTGACAGGCTATCTGGCCTACCCCTATCTACAATAATGTCAGGCCATCGTGATATAAATGCATAATACATAATTTTTTATTTTTGAAAAAATAAATATTTTTATAGAATAATTTTTTAAACTTTTTTTATTCATTTATAAATTGACTCTAATAGATCTGCTGGACTGGACCTAATAAGTTTCAGTCTGAAAATATGGATTGGGCTGGCTTGTCCTCACCATCCATTTTGTTAACCCTAATTTAGATGTGTTTGGTTTAGAAAATGAAAATAGAAGAAATTTTTTTGTGCCATCAAAAAGTACAAAACTCCTTTTTAATATTATTTCTCTCCTTCATTTTTAACACAACCTTATTACTGAGTGTGGTGGTACCAAAAATTCAACAATCATTATATGCTTAACTGCAATGGGATTCTGTCATTTTGATTAGATTCGAAACCAAAATGCCCAATATGTTGAAAACAGACCTTAGAAAAATCTAGCCCACAACCAACTGATTAAGCTTCGATTTGAATTAGGTTCGGGTTAAGATGAATTCAGGTGAGGATTTTCTTCCTACATCCAACAAATATCCCATACACCCAGCAATAAACAATGTAATTCTAAAATTGCCCTTTAGTAAAACCTTAAGTTTCATACAGATAGATTCTCGCACCATTTCGCTTCTTCTTCACGGACCATTCTCCTTCCTCGCATAATTCTTCTTCTTCTTCTTCTTCTTCTTCTTCTTCTTCTTCTTCTTCTTCGTGAACCATTCTTCTTATTTGCACACCATTCGTTGATCTCAACAACTTTCTTGTTTGTTGTTGATCTCCTTGTCATCGTTGTTGTGCGTTTCTCCGCCACTTCATTTTTCTATAATTTCTTTTTGTGTTAAACCCATATGAATTGGAAATCTGTAAGAACCATAGGCATTGTCAATCCGTATGGGTTTTTTTTATAAAATTTTTATAATTGTTTTGCTTTTAGTATTAAGGTCTTTTTTTTTCAATTAACAATTTAGTGAATTTATCGATTGAATTGAAATAGTTGTTTCAGAAATCATTGGATTATTCTTATAAATTGTTAAAAAAAATTGTTTTCGCTCAATTCATGTATGTTTTTCAATTTAAATTTAATAAATAGAAATTTGAAAATTTGTTTTATATTCGTTAGGCCTAGAATACTTTTGAGAATACTTTTAAGAATACTTTCGATAATTAACATGTTGTTGATTTAGAGGTCATGAAAATAATTGAAATTAATTGTAAATATTTGTAATTGTACTTTATCGAAGTTGTGAGTTGATTTGAAATGTTGCCTAATAATTGGGAAAATTTGTAGATTATGGTTAGAACAAGAGGATTGGGTTGGACTTTAGGCATAGTTGTAGACAGAGCCTTAGGTAGAGAGGTTAGTGGTAATGAAGAAGAAACCCCTCAACGCCGAAGGCCGACATCATCAACACGTAGAAAACGGGCATGTGTTGTTGTTGCTGAGGATGTTCGTAACACCCCAAAATTTCCATAACTATAGCCAAAACATTATATGAATTATTCTTGCATAACTATTAATGCACATATTAGGATTTGATACTCTATATTTGAAAGATTAGAGTGAAATATCAATTGGAGATATTACGGAAATATTTAAAGAAAAATAACCATATTGCCCTTACCAAAATTAGAAATGACAAAAATGCCCTTGAAGGTAAAAGGACGATAATGTCCTTGGATATTTTGAGAATCACAAAAGTGCCCCTAGATATTTTAGAAAGATATTTTAAGATGAAAACTTACATAAATGCCCTTGGATATTTTAGAAATGACAAGAACACCCTTAGATATTTTTAGTTGATATGACAATTATGCCCCTAGGATGAAGGATGAATTTACCATAATACCTTTCAGGCTAGAAATGATCAAATATTCTTAGGGATTCTGTGAGAACCTGATGAAATTACAAGAATACTCTTAGATAACAGATTATTAAAATATTTTGTGACAAGGCACCTTAGAATAAATTTTTTATGAAATTTACAAAGTGACAACGTTGAGGTCTAAAAGAAAAATTGCATTCTTTCCCCTAAGCTTGCAAGTCCACGTGAATAAATGAAGTAGAAGGGGCAAGAACTTTCAAGATAAGCCACTTGTAAAGGGAGCCATGGGATGGAAACAAGTGTCAAGACACTTGTATGGTGTAGGATTAGCTTAAGAAGATTTTTTGAAGCAAATCTTCTCTTGTCTCCTTTGGTAGAACACGTGGACAGCTCTAGACATTATTTCAACAATCCCAACAGTCAAAAGTTAGATATATGGGATAGTAGTGTACCTTTAAAATTTTAAGGAGATCCAACGGTTAACAAATCCAGAATCAATATTTTACTATAACTGGTTTTGGAAAAAATTCAAGAATAAAGAAAAACACAAAAATCTCCCTAACATCTAGCCATTCCACGTAAAGGAAAGAAAATTAGTGAAGATTGCTCTCCAAGCCAAGCTAGTGCACGTGTACTATCAAGAAGAATGAAGAAGTCTTGAGAAAATTCAAGAAAAGGGACACTTGGTTGGATGAAAAGCAAGGATACTTGCCATTGGTCCATTTGGAAAGTAAGGTCATAATGACCTAGGAGATTTTTTGGTAGAAAGGCATTTTAAAATCATTTGGCCAACCCTATATAAAGGGGAAGGGGACCGAAAATACCAAGCCTTTCTAAGTGAGGTTCACGTGCAAAACCACTTCATATTCCTTTCATCTTTTCATTTTCCAAACCTACATCCTTTTTCACCCTTTCACTTTCAAAGAATAAAAGCAAAACATAAAATCCACCATCTTGAAGCCTCACGTGGAATCTAGGAGCTTTAGAAAGAAGTTTATCAAGCTTTTAAGAAGAAAAATAAGGTACGTATAGGGAAGTTTATGGTAAATATAATTGAAGTATTGCTTATGTTTGAATCTTATGTATTTCTATGAAAAACCAAGCTTGCACACCATGTGTTTGATAAATTGTTTGAGTGTGTTTTGTTCATATATTGCAAAGTGTTTCCATGAAGTTTATGTGTTGTTGAGTGTTTTTACGAATTTCTATGAAGTCCATGTGTTGCTAAGTGTTTTATAAATCTCTATGAACTTCATGTGTTTCTATAAATTGATGTACATGGATGCTATGTTAAGTTTTTGTACATGAGTGATAAGCTGAGTTCTGCACTTGATTGATGTTGAGTTTCTGATTGAGAAGTGGTGTTATTCTGATATTTTGCCTAGCGGGGGCTAGTTCATGTTATTTTGATATTTTGCCTGGCCGGGGCTAGTCCGTGTTATTTTGATATTTTGTCTGGCGGGGGCTAGACCGTGTTATTTTGATATTTTGTCTGGCGGGGGCTAGTCCGCGTTATTTTGATATTTTGCCTGACGGAGGCTAGACCGTGTTATTTTGATATTTTGCCTGGCGGGGGCTAAACCGTGTTATTTTGATATTTTGCCTGGCGGGAGCTAGACCGTGGTAATATAAGAAGATAAGCATGCATCATATTTTGATAATGTTATGATGACTTTCTGTATATATATTGTGATGACTTTCTATATATATTGGTATGACTTTCTGTATATATACTGTGATGACTTTTTGTATATATTTTGTGACTTAAAGTATGTTTATCATGAACTTACACTATACCTTGTATCTGTGGTTGACACCTGCGATGACCTAATTTATTTGGGCGAGCAGAGCAACAGTAAAAGCATGGCAAGCAGATGGATTATGTGGAAGATATTGGGATGATATTTTGTAACAAATATTTTGTTTGGTGATATGTATTATGTAATAGAACTAAGAAATGGTCTGTATTTTATTATTTTGGACTGTATAATGGATTATATTTTATTTTTGCCTGGCAGGCGCTAGTCCGTGTTATTTTGATATTTTGCCTGGCGGGAGCTAGACCGTGGTAATATAAGAAGATAAGCATGCATCATATTTTGATAATGTTATGATGACTTTCTGTATATATATTGTGATGACTTTCTATATATATTGGTATGACTTTCTGTATATATACTGTGATGACTTTTTGTATATATTTTGTGACTTAAATTATGTTTATCATGAACTTACCCTGTACCTTGTGTCTGTGGTTAACACCTGCGATGACCCCTATTTATTTGGGCGAGCAGAGCAACAGTAAAAGCATGGCAAGCGGATGGATTGTGTGGAAGATATTGGGATGATATTTTGTGACAAATATTTTGTTTGGTGATATGTATTATGTAATAGAACTAAGAAATGGTCTATATTTTATTATTTTGGACTGTATAATGGATTATATTTTATTTTGGACTTCAAAAGAACATTTGCCGAGGAAGAACTCGTTTACGATATTGATGGTTAGTACCTTTTGTGTGAATTATTCTAAGCAAGAAGAAAAGAATTTTCCATGAAATTTATAACTAAGATAATTCTAAAGCAAGTGGAAAAGAAATTCCATTCAAAATCAACAAAATACAAGATAGTAAAACGAGGTGTTGCAATGTTGCTGCTCACGAGGGTCATGAGGAGCCTGACATTCCAGTTATGGAGGATGAAGGTGTTGATTTATAGGTACTCCAGGTGGACACCAAGATGCAGTAGTGTTGACAATGTATGTTGATCATGTGACAGCCAGAGTGTGGGCAGGAGATGTACTTATGTGTTTAATTATTTTTCTATTTAAAGGAACGTGTTGAGTTGAAGTTGGCTTCTCATGGAAGGGAGGTGCAGAAATTTGGAAGGTCTGCACATAAAATTGATGGTTTAGTGGTTGGTATGGGCTTAAGCCATTTGATTACATGTTTAGTGGAGACAGGAGATAGGGGACTTATATATGCTTTTGTCGAAATATAGCACAAGAAAACCACTAGTTTCCATCTGCCCATAGGAGAGATGACTATTACCCTAGATGATGTGGCATCATTGTTACATCTACCAATTATAAGTGCCTTCTATACGTATGATGCAATAGATGTAGAGCATGCAGTCGAGTTATTAGTTGAGCTACTTGAAGTCATTACAGAAGAAGCAGAAGTTGAGACGCAACAATGCCACGAGGCATATGTTCGACTTGCTTGGTTGCGAGACATTTATTGTGTGAAATGTGACATAAGGCAATGAACTGTAACAACTAGAGCCTTTTTTTTTACATCTTGTAGGTTGCATAATATTTGCTAACAAGAGTGTCACAAACATCGATCTGGTATTTTTGGATGCATTTCGTGACCTGCAGCAGTCTAGAGGGTTTTCATGGGGAGCGCTTGCACTCCTTCACATGTATGACAATCTAAATTATCCATCTCAATACCATGGTAAACATCTTACATGATATATCACTTTCTTTCAGGTAATTTTCTTGATATTTATCGTTGTTATTTTTTAAAACTGTATGTGTATTATTAACGTACGATTTGTTATTTTTTTTTTTTGTAATTGTAGTGTTGGATATACGAGCATTTCCCAAGTATTGGGAATATGATTGCAAATGAGGACTACCAATAGAGCCAACCACATGCCTGTTGCTGGAAGTGTGCGAATGCATTACCAGTGATGACCTATCGTAAACGGTTGGATAGGTTGACGACAAAAGTTATTTCTTGGACACCATACGTTGATCACCATGGGTTTAGAGAATTTGAGATTATTTTTCTATTTTCTGGACATATCATATGGGGTCTATATATTGTTAGCACCTACGAGAGAAAGTGTTAAGACAATTTGAATATGTTCATCCGATTCCCTAACTTCAAAGTTCTCCTTCCCCATCCACAGAGGAGGTTGATGATAGCTGACTGCATTTTTCACAATATCTTACACCGACGGAGAGTTTGTTACTTTTCTTAGTCAATGTGATGCAGGGTATATAGAGTGGTTTTATATCATATCTTACCCATTCATGAGTCCACCGCGGCTTGGGGAGCCTCCTAGACATCCTCCCATGGTGTATGTGTAACACCCTATATGCATCATGTGTATTAACATATTACTTAATCAGATAAGCACATAATTACTTTAATTAAAAAGTTGCGGAAGCGATTTCATTTCTAAACCATATTTCCTGATTCATTATGTATAGTACATAAGACCACAAAGCATAACTAGCCCCTTTCGATCCAGATAACAAAAGAAAGGCAGCTCACAACAATATCCAACAGATATAACAGGAGGAATAAAATTACGTAACTCAACCAGTCATGTACATATATACATCAAGTTCTTAGGACCATGTAACACCCCGTGTGCACCCGGCGTATTATCATTATACAATATCAAAGTAACGCAGCAAGCATGGAAAATGAACAGTAAAGGAAGCATGAATCCACTACAATTTAGATACTATATACATATATGGTGAATCTCTGTCATATACAGGCCAAGTTCCTCTAAATATACAAGTGACCCCTCAGGGTATCAAAATACAACCAAAATAATCAAAATGGGAGCCAACAAGCTCCAGTCATCTAAACCTAGGATTATCTTCACTCTATCCCATCTCAGGCCTTTTGCCTTGGGATCTCTCAGTGACGGTAGTCTCGGTACCTGCAACATAGCCCCAAGCAGGGGTGAGATAATTATCTCAGTAAACTCAGGGTTTTCAGAGGTTTCCCTCTCCCTGGTTCACTTCCCAAAACATAACATCACTATACAGATATCATAACGGAAACAGCAATT
>PYAF01005873.1:335271-372160 GCA_007407185.1 Glycine tomentella
TTCTCCAACGCTCAATTTCTATAAAACCTCAAGAGAAAGGGGTTTCTCTCTCAATTCTCACCAACAAGGCTGGATTTTGGCTTCTCAAGGGTTCTAATCAAGTTTATAGATGATAGGGAGGTGTTTTATGGGTTTATGATGGAAGTTTGAAGCTTCTAAGGAGCTCTAATGGCTGCCTGGGGTCAAGGAGGAAGAGGAATAGTGAAAATTCCTCTGAAAATCGCGAAATCCCTTTATATAGGGGGCCTGACCGACATGTGGCGCCCTTGGCGCCACTTTGGCGCTCTTGGCGCCAGTTTCCAGTGCATTTGGCGCCCTTGGCGCCATCCTGGCGCTCTTGGCGCCAACATACAGTGTATCTGGCGCCCTTGGCGCCATCCTGGCGCTCCTGGCGCTAAAATCCAGCATCTGTGGCGCTCCTGGCGCCACTTTGGCGCTCCTGGCGCCAACTTCCAGCACCTGTGGCGCTCCTGGCGCAGACTCCGTCGCTAAAAATCCGTCGCTAATTCCGTCGCTAATTCTGTCGCTAAATCCGTTACTAAGGCTTTTGCGACGGAATTTTATAAATTTTAAATTTTTATTTCTTTTATTTTCTTTTATAAAAGCCTAGGTTATTATAGACCACACCTGTGGTTATACAACAATAAGCACCACGTGCTACAACCTCAAAAGTCTCATCCTCACACGAGGGCATACAAACCACATAAAGTCCATGTACAAAACATATCCAAAACATGTGTGCACACACACATCTTCCCTCGCAGAGGTACAAAACAATATCATAAACAACTGAGCCATCAAGCTCTAAAGCCTGTCCAATAGCTATGCAGAATCTGTCTCTACTGGGGCCTTCTGTCCTGAGACCTATCATCTCTGTCAGATGAAACACCTGCAAAACATAATCCTCACACGGGGTGAGATACACATCTCAGTAAGCTCAGGTTCCTTGGAGGCATCTCCTCCACCCTGACTCACTTCTATGATACACAGCATCAAAGGCATCACAATCAATCGGCCACCTGGCCCTCACAACAAATACATAGTCAATCATTTAGCTCTAATGTATATCTGCGGAACTACGCCGCCAAAGATGCATCATCATTAGCATCAGGACTCTCAGTCCTCAGTGTGAGACCGGTGCCATCCCATCGGGAGCTACCCCTTACGCATGGATGCACGTATATGGCACCTCTGAGAATAGGCTTCAACCGTGACAGGACCACCTATCTCTTGGTCTTAAGGGATCATCATCACCCTTTACGTGAGCAAACCAAACTAGGAGGTGCGCTTTTCTCCTAGGGAGGTCCATATCTATCTAACTGGCCAGAAGATCTATTCAACAGGTAATCATCCACACAAGGCATAGAATCATGCATACATATCATCATGAGGAAAGTAACAACCAATTTAATGCACATGCATCATGAATGCAACCATCACTCGCTCGGAGTATGGTGAAACACAGCAGTGGAAAACACTCCCAAGAAACCAAGAACTTACCTGGAAAAGCCGTGCTCTGCGGTTCAATCCCTGAATGGTGGTCTACGCCACTGACACCCTCGGTGTCACGCCCTATACAAAGGCACACAGACACAATCAAAACCAATTCAACCTCACAAGGCATAAGCATATAACACGGTTCTCAACCGTCACAATGAAATGAAGCATCATTCCTTTCCATATAAACCTCTATGTCCTCTATCTTAAGGTTATAGAATTAACCAAATCAAAGCTATACAAGCCCAAAGTTCAACAATGAACAATATAGCTACACGGATTCTTCAACACAAAAACACCGTTTATATAGCTCCCTGAGCACATATAGCACCAGTAACAAGGCTCATGCATGTTCAACAATCACCAATTAACCAACAAACTACCTACACATGCATTTCTCAAAGCCAAGAATCAAAGTCCATGAAACTAACATATCAAAGTTAATCCTTCATCATAACAACCCCATAAACATACTTTTCTAAAGGACCCAAGCCTAATTCCAGCTCTAGCTCAAAAGGGTCACTATTCATGCCAAAGACAAATTCACAAATCAAACGGTAAAACTCGAGTTTCTTACCTCTAAGACGACAAGGAAGGCTAGTGGACGACCTTTCCAAGCTTGGGTGTCCGAGAATCGCCTCCTTTCTCCGCTGAGCTCGAGTTTTATGAAGTTCCCTAGAGAAAGGGATCTCTCCGTTTGAAGGTTTTTAGGGAAGAGTGATGAAGGATTCTAGCTCATAGGGTGGTATGAAGCTTGGCCCTTCAACAATGGTGGAAAGCAGCTGGGAGGAAGAAGAAGAGAGGGATTTGGCCAAAAATCGCGTAAATAAGCTTTTATAGTGGCCCTATTAGAGGTCCCGCGCTGATGGCGCCACTCTGGCGCTACCGGCACCACATTCCAGAGAAAATTGGCTCCCTGGGGCATTTCTGGCGCTACTGGCACCAGTTCCCAGTGCATCTGGCGCTGATGGCGCCTGGCGCTACTAGCGCCAGATTCCAGTGAGAAATGGCCTTCTGCTGCCATCTCACGCTACCAGCGCCACTGTCACGCTATCAGCTTGAATCTCATGCTACCAGCGCCAGATTCCAGCCGTCACTAATTCTGTCACTAATGCTTTTGCGACAGAATTTTATAAATTAAAACTTCTCTTTCTTTATTTCTTTTATTTATTTAGCCAAGGTTATTATAGTATGATCCTACACCAGGGCCTCTTAGACATCTGGTTGTGTTGCCTAATCATACAACAGCTATGACAGATCCACCTGCAGCAACAACTCTTCATGCTCAGATGCCTCAACATGCAATGGTATAATATACTTACAATGTTGTTACGAAAAATTTGTGTTAAATTTTTTTTATTTATTAATATATTGTTGTCATTGTCTCAGGCTGTGTGCCAAAAGATAGCAGAAAGCTCGCAACACATGATAGATATGAGGATGATTACTGCTGGCATAGATGCATGCTGTATAACAGACCAGTGTATAAGATTAGTTAGGGATGTCACTGAGCACAAAAGTGTTTATGTTCGGTCTAGACGAATGAGGAATGCACAGGGGAGAAATGGTGATGGACGAGGTTGAGGATGATTGTATTATTTCATTGACTATATACTCATGTATCCTAATTATTTATATATGCCTATTATAATTGTTTGAAAAAAATTGTATTCATTACGTGTTGTAAGTTATAATTGTTTGAAAAAAAAATTGTATTCATTATGCATTCTAAGTTATAATTCTTTGAAAAAAAATATTGTATTCATTACACATTCTAAGTTATAATTCTTTGGAAAAAAATTGTCATCATTATGCATATCCAACTTACAAACATATAAACAAAGACAAAATGTTCAATCTTCTCCTAGATCAACATGTTGTGTGCGCAACCTCATCAAATTAGTATAATGGTGCATTCGACTAATATAAGGAGTAGGCCACTGTTTTGTTTCATAATGACAATGTGTTGACCATAATAAATCAGATGATGGCATAAGACATCCATCTCTTAGAAAAACCTGTTACAATTACCAATACACATTTAAATATTAATAACACATTTTAATCATGGAATTAAAGTAAGACGATCATTGTTATACCTGGAAAAAAATGATTGTCATAGATATAACCAATACATATAATGCAATAAACAACACTATCTCTAGGTTGTTGGCTTCTAAGAGGGAAAAACATCATGCTTTGTTGGATAGAAAGAGAGACAAGGATGATGTTATACCTTGATGTAATGACATAACCCATATCAGTAATATCCATTCATGTATCCATGGTTACCTGCACGTAACAAATTGTATCAATATTATAAATAAAGTATTTATCCAAGACTGTGTGACAACAAAAATATTTACCATCGTAATCCATCAACAAGTAGGGACCACTTTGAATGCTCAAATCTATGTATGCCATCAAACATAACTATATACTCATTAGACCATTTTCCAAGTTCTTTAAGCAAATGATTGCGTACCATAGACCATGAATCTTCACCATAACCTAATAAGATAGCAATTACATGATATCTATAATTACCACCAGATTTGACATCAACAATATTTTCAATTTCATCCTACACACATGGATGAAATTGATCTAGCATTGACATCTTCTTGTTCGATTTTGTTTGTGTAGATGATGATGCAGACCATTTTTGTGTGGAGCAGTTATTTTGCATCAAATGTATTGCATCCACGTACTCAAAGTAAGATGGATCACACTTTGTTGATCTTTGATGTTTGCTCAGCTTTTTCTTTTGAACACATTTTGTTTTGACCTTTTCAGGAGGAGCACATATTGAAGTTAAATCAGGGTATGCAAGTTCCTGTAACTTACTCTTTAGAGTAAGTTTTTCCGTATATATCATGATCTTCAAACCGCTTGGATATGGTTTCCATCTCTTCAGTTATGTGAACTTCACACTCATTTAAACTTTGGTCTGAAAAACTTAGCCTCCGCCAAAACATATGGACTGTGTCAAGCGGTATGCTACCAACAACATATCTAGTTAGCTCACATGTACACGACAGACCATGAGTAGTTCTCATTACGCATCCACAACGAGAACTTTCAGTGCCAGCATAATTGACTCGCTCAAACTCAGCAACAATTTAGTTTAACGCATACTTTGGCACCATACCAATTAGTTTCTTGTACAAGGTCACTTTAAAAACATGTCCAACCACATGAGAGCTTCTCTCAAAAGATGCCTTTATTTTACTGTGTTGTAAGGTGATCATATTGTTCATGACATCCGAAACACTACATAGATCTCCAAAGCTATTCTGTAGTAGTCTCTTTAAGGTTCAATGGGCAGACTCAACCCTGCACTTAAAAGGACAAATAATTAATTTCACACTCATTTAACATTTGCATTATTTTTATAATTTTTTTGTCTTTTGTTTTTTTAATTTTAAAATTTTAGGTGGGCTAGCCCGCTGGTCCACCAACCTACCTTAAAGTGGGGTGGACTAGCATTGTCAACCCACTTTGTAAAGTGGGCCAACCCAACCCACCTCATTTTTTTGGTGGGCTAAGGCCAATTCAACCCATTTTTGGTGGATTGATCCACTTTGCTATCCCTAATAATGTGAATGATTGTAAATCTTTTTGTTACTTGTCTTTGATTTCTACTATAAAAAAAGTAGAAAATGTAATAAAATAACTTTCTTCATAGTTATTAGTAAAATGTGTTATAATTAATTAAAAAATTAATGATTCAGATGAATAAGTACACTTAATAATTGGCATATTTCATAAATATAAATTTTAATATTATGAATTTTGTCATAAAATTATATACATGTATTAGTTTGAATTTTCAAATTATAAAAATTATACGATCATAATTTCCTTTATTATGTAATTAAACTTATCTAAAAAAGTGTTGTATAATTAAATAATTATAATTATACTAATTATTATTAATTATAATATTTTATTCATGATTGATTAGCATAATTAAATATTTTAAGTTGAATATTTAATCGTGGTAAAATCTGTTTATATAATAGAATAATATTTATTTGATTGAATAATTCAAGTAAATAATAACATTTAATAAGAGGGAATGAATATGAGATTGTCACTTGTCGAGTTTTTTACACATTTAATATAAATAAAATAATAATTACCCAAATAATATAATCCAAAATATATTTAAATGAATGATACAAATTGTTGTTTGTGATGAGAAATTCATTCCCCCCAAATTGATTTCTCATCTTTTTTTGAAGTTAAGAAATCAGTTCCGTTTAACTATGTGTGTTTTAAAAAATGTTAGCGGTCCCAAAAAATCGATTTCCTAACATGTATTTTCTTTCAAACGACAAAATGAGTTTATGGGGAACCAATTTTCCCTTATTGTTTTTTAATTTTTTAAGTTTTTTATTTGTTTTAATTAATTTTATTTTATTAACTTATAGAAAATAAAATTTTATTTTGCATATGTTGTTAGTTAATTTTCTATTAACTTTTTTGTTTAAAATTCTTTCTAAACCTTCCTTTTAAAGAAGACACTTGTAATCCTTTTTTATCAAATAGTATTTTTTTTTACAAAAATAATTAATCCTTAAATGAAATTGTTAGAATAGGTGGCATAATTTGAAACTCAACGTAGCTAAAAAAATTCAACCAAGTTTATTTAGATTGAAGAAAACAAAAAAAATCATCTTTATGATGTTTTATGGATCAAATGTTAGTGTAGTCCCCTAAAAATAAATTGTGGGTTAAATACAAATTTTATTAACAATAAATTAATTTTAATTTTTTTATAGAAAGATTAAAATATTTTTAAAAAATTGAAATGAAAAGAAAATGGAAATTCAGTCTAGAAAAATATATTTCAATCATACAATAGTTTTAATTTTTTTTCATTTTATTTTCATTTTATTTTTTGTGTGGATGTAGTGTTATTTTGCATGATTGAAAAAGAAAAATAAACCTTAGGTAAACATCATAATCCTCTAGGACTAACATGATTAAAGTAGAGAATCTTAAAAAAAATGTAATAATAGAATTCCAATGATGAATTGCAAGTTCATTCTAAAAAGGTAACAACTGTAAAGAATATGAATATCTCACACTTAACCAAGAAGGGGGTGAATTGGTTAAGCCTTGGTATTTTAAAAAATTCTTTAATCAAAATCAGAGTTCTTAGGATCTTTATCACTTTTCAAAAGCCAACAACTTTATTCAATCAAGTATTTCAGCCCCAAGGAATTCAA
This sequence comes from Glycine tomentella, assembly GCA_007407185.1. Taxonomy (NCBI): domain Eukaryota; kingdom Viridiplantae; phylum Streptophyta; class Magnoliopsida; order Fabales; family Fabaceae; genus Glycine; species Glycine tomentella. The sequence continues at coordinate 342,006 of PYAF01005873.1, forward strand.
TGAATCAAAACTGATATAATTGATCAAGCAATTTAAACAAGAACACAATAAATATAAGAGTTAAGGAATAGAGAAACAAGACAATCAGATTTATACTGGTTCACTTTAACACCAGAAGCTACATCCAGTTTTCTTTCAACCAACACTAGGTTAGAGTTCTACTATTATAATTTTATGTTCTTGCAAGCAATTACAAAGTCTCCCTTTATCAACCCTAGATAAAGTACAGAAATCTAAAATCCTATTAGATTCTAAGAGACAAGAACCTGAGAACATTACTCAGTTCTTTCACCTAGAGAACCCCTTCTCTAGTTACAAGCAAGAATCCAAATACAATAGCCAATTGACAAAGAAAATAGAAAACAAAAATTACAACCAGATTAAGGAGAGAGACAACTTGATGATCCAATGATGCAATGCAACATGAAGTTACCAACTTAGGTTGAATGATTACAAATCAAAAATCACAACTTTCCTTAATTTTGAACAGGTTTCAAACTCCAAGTATGACTCAAACACTAATGATTAAGACATAATGGAGCAAGAAAGACTTTATCCCTTGAAAAACACTTAAGAATGCTCACAAGACTGTTTAAGCTCAGAAAATACGAATGGGTAATGTTTCACAAAAGTTAGAAAAGCAGCTGAGTCAAGGTTCTATTTATAATAGCTTTTTGTAACTGCCTGTAATCGATTAAACGTGCCTAATAATCGATTAAAATGCTCATGTAATCGATTAAATAAACCTTGTAATCAATTAAAGTGTTTAACAAAGTTTCTGGGCATGAGCAACGAGCAAAATAATCGATTGTTCCGTCTTTGTAATTAATTAAGACAGGAACTTGCAAAATATAAAATGCACTGTGTAATCGATTACTATCTTTGGTAATCGATTAACGCAGGAGCTTGTGGCATTCCAAAATACATTGTGTAATCGATTACTAAATGTGGTTATCGATTATCTGATGCAAACTTACAAAATTCAGACACAAGGTGTAATCGATTACTAGAAATGGCAATCGATTAAAGCAGGAAGATGGCTTTTTCAATTTAAGCCTGTGTAATCGATTACTACCTATTGGTAATCGATTCTTCCAGAGAGTCTTAAAACCATGAGTAGCAATGTAAAGTTTTGTAATCGATTACTATTTATTAGTAATCGATTAAAATGTTTCAACAAAGCAGTGTATGTGAAAACAAATGTTAAATAATCGATTACTCCGATAGGTAATCGATTACTTTGTTCTTGAAGGTTTTTCCAGAATGAACTAAGAACAATTTAATCGATTATATCTTTAATGTAATTGATTACAACAGTATAAAAATAATTTTTCCAAAAATCTTTGAGTCAAAAAAGAAACCTTAGTAAAGTATAAAAAGCTTTGTTTGATTTTTACAAAAACCACTTCGTTAAATCAATGAATGAATGATTAAATATGTGAATGTATGGATCAATCAAATTATTTTCCTTTTACATAAAATTCCAAGTCTTCAAGCATGTTGAAAGCACAAAAGTCTTCTTGTATCAAAGACTTCCAAACTTCATGAAGCTTCCCCTGGAATCAACAATCTCCCCCTTTTTGGCTTTAAACATGCCAAATTCTTGATTGACCAATTGTTGAACTTGAAGCTTTTATAAGTGGAATTGTCCATGGAAGACTTTGAATTTTCAGACCTGAAATTTTTACACTTTCCATACAAAGATCAAGTGTTAAAGCATCTGATTCCTTTAAATCATCATTCACATGTATTTTAGATATAATAGATTCATTTTGAATAGTTAGCTCCCCCTAAATTCCAACATCCATTCAATTCAAATTTTGGGCAAAAAGTGAAACAAAAAATAGGGGCAAACATAGTGATATGCAAGACATTCAACAATCAATCATTTCTCCCCCTAATTTGCTTGTTAAAGACAAAAACATAAAGGGCACAACGGATAATTGAATTGTAAACATAATGGAAGTGTTATATATGGATTGGGAAGCCATTACAGAGAGAATTCAGACATTACAGGTAAGATAAAAAACAGAACATATAAAAATAAAGAAACATAGGCCATTTAAAAGGAGGTAGAGTCATCAGTCTTAAGAGTAGCCTCTATGATGTCTAGCCTATCCTTAATTTCTCCTAAAGAGACACTAGTCTCTGCCCTGAAATCATGATGCATCTGTAGAAGCCCATCCATCTTTTGTAACATCAAAGATTCGAATTGTGAGTATAAGGGCTGAGAATTGAGGAGTCTTCTGCAACCCCAGCTTTGTAAGATGTTTTTCCTTTATCAAGCTGTTGCTAGAATTGGTATGGTCCATCACCTCATCAGTCACATCAATGTTGAAGTGATCAATGAACCTAGATACCAAGACAGGGTAAGGAAAATGATAGTTGATAAGTCTCTTAGACTTAAGCACAGTTTCCTCAAATATAAGAACCCAATTCATGGGAATAGAGTTCTTTAGACCATACACCAATTACAGGTTATCATCTGTGGCTTGGGCATGATTAGTAGCCCTTGGAGTCAACACATAGGTTATGATGTAGTGGAGTAACCTATCCTCATGAAGCATCTCCCTATAGGTGTCTAATTTACTGTATCCCTCAGGGTCTTCATCAAACTTCCTAGCACCCTCATAGATTACCCCTGTAATAGATTCCCAAACTTCATTGGTGATTTCTATTGTAACACCCTTGACTTTAGAAACCATAGTTCCATTCATGGAACCCTTGGCACAGGCATAAAAGACTTTGACCAATTCTGGGTAGAAAGTACCATTCATTTCAAGGAATCTTCTGAGACCATGGGTTTCTAGGAATGCAGGGAATTGAAATCCCTCCCTAATAAACCAATCTAGGTCCAGGTAAATATTTGGGTGAGCACACTGGTTTAGTGGCAAAGAACTGTAAGTAGTTTAACTTGTCAGACTCATTGGAAAATCACAAGTCTAACCTATTTGGGGGTTGAGGAGGAGCTCTTAGAAGACCTAGCGCATTTAGGTGTTGGGTTTGACATGGTTCTGGATAGGTTTAGACACAAGAAAACTCAGACAAATTTTAGAAATTTCAGAGAGATAATAAACTAAGGTGCATATTTTTCTATTGATGCAATGCACTATTTATAGGCAAAATTGATGCTCGTAACGTCCATATTTTTGAAAATATAGTTATTGGTGACAGTTAAGGCACTTCAGTGGCCTTGGATTTCCTTTTGATTTGGTTGGGCAGTTACATTTTCAAAGAAAAACTGTCAGAAAATGCACAACAGACTAAATAATTGATTATTTACTTAAGGTAATCGATTATTTTGCTCATTTTGGACACAAAATTGCACGTGGTAATCGATTATCCCGTGTGGTAATCGATTATTTGCCAACCATTTAGAGGTTGAAGATGATCTGTAATCGATTATATGCTAATGTAATCGATTATATCATGAATTTGGGATTTTTATCAAGTACCAGAGCTTATGTAATCGATTATCCCGAGTGGTAATCGATTATTCCAGAAGAATCAAAAATTCTAAACATATGTGTAATCGATTACTAAATTGTTGTAATCGATTACTCCAATGAGCCATTTAAATTGGAAAATGGATTTAGTTCATAGTAATCGATTATCCCGATGTGTAATCGATTATTCCAGGAAGAATTATTTTTTTGAAACAAAGAATAATCGATTACAGGATTGCAGTAATCAATTACTTAAGCTTGTTTAGCACAAATAATGTAATTTTTAATGAATTTAATCGATTAACCCATGGTGTAATCGATTAATACAGCAAATTTATCAGAAATAAAGAGCATTTTACAGATCAACATGAATTTTCAATTAACTTGGTGATGAATGCATCAATGAGGCTCAATTAACCATGGAAAGGCACACTTTAAACAGGCTAGCATATGTTGGATTCATCAAGAATACCTAACATGTTTCTAAGAGCATAAAATCTATCTCTTGCCAATGGTTTAGTAAATATATCAGCTAGTTGGTTATGGGTATCAATGAAATCAATTTTGATATTACCTTTTTGAACATGATCTCTGAGGAAATGATGTCTAATTTAAATGTGCTTGGTCCTTGAGTGCATAATAGGATTCTTTGAGATGTTGATAACACTTGTGTTGTCACAAAGCAGAGGTATCTCCTTTAGTTCAACTCCAAAATCTTGCAATTGTTGTTTCAGCCATAAGCTTTGTGCACAACAACTCCCAGCTGAGATATATTCAGCTTTAGCAGTTGACAGAGCCACACAAGATTGTTTCTTACACTGCCAAGATATGAGAGAACTTCCAAGAAGATGACAAGTGCCACTTGTGTTTTTCTTGTCCAATTTACATCCTGCAAAATAAGAATCAGAATATCCAATAATGTTGATTTATGCACCCTTAGGATACCATAACCCAACTTTTGGGTTTGCCTTGAGATACTTGAGGATTCTTTTGACTACTGTAAGATGAGACTTTTTTGGATTTGCTTGATATCTTGCACACAAGCAGGCACTTAGCATAATATTAGGTCTACTAGCTGTCATATACAATAAAGAACCAATGATTCCTCTATATCTTGATTCATCAACCTTCTTTCCCTTTTTCATCTGAATCAAGGTAAGTTGATGTTGCCATTGGAGTTGCAGCATCGTTGCTTTTCTCCATATCAAACTTTTTGATGACTTCAAGGCAATATTTTGATTGATTAAGGAAAATGCCATTCTTCATTTGTTTCACTTGAAGTTCAAGAAAGAATGTTAATTCTCCCATCATTGACATCTCAAACTCATTTTGCATAGCTGCAGAAAATTCTTTGCAAAGTAGTTAATTAGTTGAACCAAAGATAATATAATCAACATAAACTTGAACCAATAGAATATCATCCTTATGTTTCTTGATGAACAAGGTTTTGTCAACATTGCCCCTTATAAAGGATTGATCAAGCAGAAATTTGCTCAACCTTTCATATCATGATCTAGGAGCTTGCTTCAAACCATAAAAGGGCCTTTTTACGTTTAAAAACATAGTTAGGATGTTTGAAATCAATAAATCCAGGAAGTTGCTCAACATAAATGTCCTCCTTAATATAACCATTTAAAAAGGCACTTTTAACATCCATTTGAAAGAATTTAAAATCCATTAAGCATGCAAAAGCAAGTAATAGCCTAATAGCTTCTATTCTTGCAACAGGAGCATAAGTTTCCTCATAGTCAATGCCTTCCTCTTGGTTGTAACCTTTAGCAACCAATCTAGCCTTGTTTCTTACTATGATTCCACTTTCATTAAGCTTGTTTCTAAAAATCCACTTTATACCAATAGGCTTGAAGGAAGATGGTCTACGAACAAGTTCCCAAACTTCATTTCTTTTAAATTGATTTAACTCATCATGCATAGCATGCATCCAATGTTCATCATGCAAGGCTTGGTTAATATCCTTAGGTTTAATTTGAGATACAAAAGCCATATCACAACATAAATTTCTCAATGAAGATTTAGTTGATACTCCCTTTGACACTTCACCTATGATGTTGTCAAGTGAGAGATCTCTTGTTGTTCTCCGTTCTTTTTGGCTCTTGATTAGGTGTTGATGGATTTGTTACAACACTTGGTTCTCTTTTTTCTTCAATAAGCTGGACAATTTCTTCCATAGGACCTGCATCTAAATCATATTTCTTTTCCTCTCTTGAGGAGTTAGATTCATCACAAATTACATGAACTGATTCTTCCATGCACATAGTTCTTTTGTTGAAAACTCTATAGGCTTTACTTTGTAATGAATATCCAAGAAATATAGCTTCATTAGCCTTTGCATCAAACTTTCCAAATGATTCTTTCCCATTATTTAACACAAAGCACTTGCAGCCAAAGGTTCTCAAGTGAGAGATATTTAGTTTTCTGCCTTTGTACAACTGATAAGGGGTTTTCTTCAAAATAGACCTTATGAGAAGTCTATTTAAAGTATAGCAAACGTACTAACTGCATTAGCCCAAAAATATTTTGCCAAATTTGTCTCATTAAGAAGTGTTCTATCACCTTCTTCAAGAGATCTATTTTTCCTCTCCACAACACCATTTTGTTGAGGTGTTCTTGGAGCTGAAAAATTGTGGTTAATTCCATTTTCTTCACAGAATTTTTCAAAATGTTCATTTTGGAATTCCCCACCAAGATCACTTCTTATTGAGATAATTTTGTTGCTTTTCTCATTTTGAATAACTTTGGCTAATTTTCTAAAGGCATGGAAAGCATTACTTTTGGATTTCAAAAACAAAGTCCAAGTATATCTCGAGTAATCATCAATAATCACAAGTCCATAATAATTACCACCCAAACTCATAGTTCTAGAAGGCTCAAACAAATCAATGTGTAGCAATTCAAGAGGTCTAGAGGTGGAAACAATATTTTTGCTTTGAAAAGAGATTTTAGTTTGTTTCCCCTTTTGACAAGCATCATAAAGTTTGTCTTTTTTCAAATTTGTGTTTAGGCAAACCAATCACTAAGTCCTTTTTAATAAGCTTGTTAATATGGTGCATGTTGATGTGACTAGCTCTCCTATTCCACAACCAAGATTCATCTAACTTACTTATTAAGCATGAAGTTTTATGAAAGAATGCATGGTCAATAGAAAGTAGATAAATATTACCTTTCCTTTTGCCTATATGAACTGCTTCACCACTTTGGCCATCACATATCATACAACAATTCTCATTGAATGAGATTTTAAAACCTTTGTCACAGAGTTGGCTAATGCTTAGAAGATTGTGCTTCAAACCATCCACATAGGGAACATTGCTAATCTTGGTGTTGAAGCCTATTGTTAGATCTTGCAAGCTTTTGAGCCTCTTTGTTCATCTCTTGAAAAGCAAGAATAGCTTGATCAAATTTAGAATTTACCTCATCTTCTTCATCTAAAAGATCATCATTATCTTTATTGACAATGGAGGTAAGGCACATGTTTGCTTCCTCAATTTTAGTTGAGGATTCAGAGGTTGTTGAGTCATTGTCCTCCCAAACCATATAGGCTCTTCTGGCTTTTCCATCCTTCTTCACTTTGTTGTCTCCTTGTTGTTTCTTCAAGTAGATTGAGCGTTCAGTCTTAATGTGGCCAAGTTTCCCACATTCAAAGCATGTAAAGTTGCTGTCAATTTTGTTGTTGTTGTTGTTGTTGTTGTGATTGTTCTTGGTGTTCCTTGAGAATTTCTTGCCCTTATTCTTCTTCAAGAATTTGCTGAACTTCTTCACTATCAAGTTTATGTTCTCTTCATCTTCCTCATCACTTGATATTTCTTCTTTTTCAGCTCTTGTTGATGCAGCTCTTAGTGCAATTCCTTTTCCTTTCTTTTCTGCATCTTCAACACACATTAATTGAGACATTTCTAATTCATATTCAAGTAACTTACCAAAAAGAGCAGCCATGAACATTTTGGAGAGATCCTTGGATTCCTTGATAGTTGTCACTTTTGGTTGCCAAGATCTAGTGAGTCATTTCAAGATTTTGATGTTTAATTCCTCAACATCAAAAGTCTTTCCAAGTCCCAAAAGATGATTGACAATGTGTGTGAATCTTGTTTGGAGCTGGGAAATACTTTCATTTGTCTTCATCTTGAACATTTTATACTCATGAATCAATGAATGCTTCCTTGATCTTCTTACTTCTTCAGTTCCTTCATGAGTGATTTCTAGCATCTCCCACATTTCCTTAACACTTGTGCACCTAACTGTTCTGAAAAATTCATCAGTGTAGAGGTTAACATGTTTTTGGCCTTGAAATCATATTGAACAACCCTTTTCTCAATATCAATCATCTCATCCCATTCTTTGGGAATCATGTCATTTCCAACAGTTTTGATGGGCACCACAGGACTTTTTTCAATTGCATTCCAAGCACCTGGGTCATTAGATTGGATAAAGATCTTCATCCTATTTTTCCAAAAACTAAAATCTCTCCTTCAAACAAAGGAGGTCTGTTTAAAGAAGCACCTTCCTTAAAAGTTATTTGTGAGGTATTCATTTTAAAAATAGTGATCTTGAGTAACTTTCAAGAACCAACTCTTGATGCCAATTGTAAAGAGTATGAATATCTCACACTTAACTAAGAGGGGGGTGAATTGGTTAAGCCTTGGCATTTTAAAAAATTCTTTAATCAAAATTAGAGTTCCTAGGATCTTTATCACTTTTCAAAAGCCAACAACTTTATTCAATTAAGTATTTCAGTCCCAAGGAATTCAATGAATCAAAACTGATATAATTGATCAAACAATTTAAACAAGAACACAATGAATATAAGAGTTAATGAATAGAGAAACAAGACAATCAGATTTATACAGTTTCACTTCAACACTAGAAGCTACATCCAGTTTTCTTCCAACCAACACTAGGTTAGAGTTCTACTATTATAATTTTCTGTTCTTGCAAGCAATTACAAAGTCTCCCTTATCAACTCTAGATAAAGTATAGAAATCTAAAACCCTATTAGATTCTAAGAGATAAGAACATGAGAACACTACTCAGTTCTTTCACCTAGAGAACCCCTTCTCTAATTACAAGCAAGAACCCAAATACAATAGCCAATTGACAAAGAAAATAGAAAACAAAAATTACAACCAGATTAAGGAGAGAGACAACCTGATGATCCAATGATGCAATGCAACATGAAGTTACCAACTTAGGTTGAATGATTACAAATCAAAAAGCATAGCTTTCCTTAATCTTGAACAGGTTTCAAACTCCAAGCATGACTCAAACACTCATGATTAAGACATAATGGAGCAAGAAAGACTTTATCCCTTGGAAAACACTTAAGAATGCTCACAAGACTGTTTAAGCTCAGAAAATACGAATGGGTAATGTTTCACAAAAGTTAGAAAAACAGCTGAGTCAAGGTTCTATTCATAACAGCTTTTTGTAACTGCTTGTAATCGATTAAACGCGCCTAATAATCGATTAAAATGCTCATGTAATCAATTAAATAAACCTTGTAATCGATTAAAGTGTTTAACAAAGTTTCTGGGCATGAGCGACGAGCAAAATAATCGATTGTTCCATCTTTGTAATCGATTAAGACAGGAACTTGCAAAATATAAAATGCACTGTGTAATCGATTACTATCTTTGGTAATCGATTAAGGCAGGAGCTTGTGGCATTCCAAAATTCATTGTGTAATCGATTACGAAATGTGGTAATCGATTATCTAATGCAAAACTTACAAAATTCAGACACAAGGTGTAATCGATTACTAGAAATGGCAATCGATTAAAGCAGGAAGATGGCCTTTTCAATTTAAGCCTGTGTAATTGATTACTACCTATTGGTAATCGATTCTTCCAGAGAGTCTTAAAACCATGAGTAGCAATGTAAAGCTTTGTAATCGATTACTATTTATTGGTAATCGATTAAAATGTTTCAACAAAGTAGTGTATGTGAAAACAAAGGTTAAATAATCGATTATTCCGATAGGTAATCGATTACTTTGTTCTTGAAGGTTTTTCCAGAATGAACTAAGAACAATTTAATCGATTATATCCTTAATGTAATCGATTATAACAGTATAAAAATAATTTTTCCAAAAACCTTTGAGTCAAAAAAGAAACCTTAGTAAAGCATAAAAAGCTTTGTTTGATTTTTATAAAAATCACTTCGTTAAATCAATGAATGAATGATTAAATATGTGAATGCATGGATCAATCAGATTGTTTTCCTTTTACATAAAATTTCAAGTCTTCAAGCATGTTGAAAGCACAAAACTCTTCTTGTATCAAAGACTTCCAAACTTCATGAAGTTCCCTTGGAATCAACAACAACAAGTAGTTTGTGCAATGACTGTACAAATTTCCTAAAGTTTCATTCAAGTCAATTAGACCTTTGGTACTAAATTTTGAACAAATGAAAAAAAAAATTCACATCGTTGTCGTGTTTGAGCTCCATACAATTGTATTCATCACAATCATTACCTACGTAGATTGATTGACGGTAAAAAAAGATCAAGTAAAATTCTGCAACCTCTGTTGGCGTAAAAAATTGTTTTCTTTAAGACATCAAGCAACATGCCCTCACTTATTGTGATGACTTTAGGATCACTAGGGAATTCAAACATTATCCCTTCATTTGATGGAATCATATCACCATCGCAATACACAAGAGCGAAGACATTTTTCATGTTTTAAGGAATATGATGAATATTAAACAAAGTTGTTGAGTTGCTTATAACCCTTATTGCTATATATATATTAGGTGATCAAGTGTTGTCCCGTGACTCATACCAACGGATGAGATCGCACCAACAATATAAACAGTTTAGATTGAGTCTTAATTAATTATGGTTGGTTTGCGGAATTCAAAAAAATAGTATTCAGTCAAAGCGTCTTGTAAAAAGCATTGCCCAATCACTCATCTCGAAACAAGCAATATAAGATCAAATCGTCTGGGATAAAGCAACGTGGGGTCAAATCGTCCCGAAAAAATCAATGTTCAGTCAATTCATCTCAGAAAAATGTAGTGCTTAGTGTATTAAATGCATTGTTCAGTGTTGATTCAATTAATAATGACAAACTGACAATCATCATAATAGGACACAATTAACAAAGCAACTATTGTTGTTTGTGTCCACTAATTCCACATCTGGGAGGTTGTCTGTTTCTTGCCGGCTGTCAACGTACTTGTTCATGTTCTTGTGGTTGAAGTTGTTCATCAAGAACAATAGGTTGCTCTTCCTGGACAAAGTCATTAATGGAAGAATTTTCGTCAATAGTATGGTGAAAGGATGCAAACAAAGGTATGGGCATACTTTGCATGTACACATAAGCAGATTTTAGTGTTCAAAGATTTGTACCTATGAGGTTGCTCATAAAGTCTTTTCTACTAGCACTAAAAAACTACAAATTGTACCCTATTCTTGATGATGATGTTGTTGTGGTGTGAATTCATATAATTGAGGAGGTGATTGTAATCCTTCATCATGCATACTAACAACAATTGGTGGGCTTTGTGGTGGGGATGTTGTTCAGTTTCCATTTCTAAAGCTAAGCGAGATGTGGCGACAACGTTTGGATGAGTTGCAAGTTGTGTTAGGAAAATTTTTGAATTTGCTCGGTACCAATTCATGTAATGACTCATGTTCAATATGTCCTTGAATAGGTTGGCCGATTAACACATATTTGCATCTTTCCTTCCAAATTATAATCCATTTTTGATGGTCTTCTACCCAATTTGTGTCACTATGTTCTCTTTTGTCAATATGATGGAGTTTGTCAATATTATGCGGTGGATTTGGTATATCTTGACAAAGTTCAAATTGGAGAATGATCCTGTCAGTTTGTTGTCAATTATCATTGAAAAATAAATTAAAGCGTCACAAGCACTCCGTATTTTGGAATCCTTGTATGCGTGTTTTGGCATAAATGACTCAAACCAAAGATAAGGCATTCAACAAAATTAAAAAAACAATTTGCATTAATAATTTTAAAAACAATGTAATTGACGTTTGAATAAATAAAACAAAAATCAAATGGTTCAACCTCCTCATTGTGCATGTTATCGAATCTTGATTTGTAGCCTATAACATCCCTTCATGGGATTCCAGAAAATCGTAGTCCTCTGCCAATCCATCTAGTGAAATGTAATATGTTAGTTTTCAAATACATTACCAAAAATGGTCTTTGTTTGAGTGAGAATTTTTTGCTTACTTAGTAGCAAGTGGATATGATGGCTGGTGCTCAACCCTTGGTTGTATGAATGACATGCGATCCATGCCTTAGACTGCAACAACACTGTACATACTCCCATTTTTTTGGATGTGGGATAAATTGCATTAAACATTTCTCTGTACAAATGTGCTAAACATGTCAAACCCTAACTATACCGGCCAACCCAATCAAGATATGCTAACAGAGGTAGATACATCAGGTGAACTATATTCTATTACTTGTCTAGCATCAACACCTAACCAATCAACACTAAAATAATGCTCTATAAAGGACTTCTAATTTTTGTGGTGTGGATTCTACTGGGAGAGTCAATATGTTTTCTTTTAACCATTTTAGTTTCAATGTTTATCTCACTAGTGCAATCTTTAGGGGAATAATACCTATATATTCTACACACATTTATTCCCAATCATAACATGTTGGGCAAGTAACAGGTTTTCCATCAACTTGTTGACGACAAAGACGTCAAAGGTATGATTCCTATTGTTCACCAACATAAGGCTCTTACATGCACTGAACTGTATGCAAACATCCAGTTACATACACTTCCCACCCCAAATCCTCAACCAAGTATCTGATGAACCTCAATATTATCCTTAGTCTTATTATTCACATACATAAGATGTAACCCAAGAAACTTTTGCTTTAACCCAACAACAACAAAATTTATTTAAACCAAATACGTCTTCTTTTACTCAACTTTTTTTCGCACCAATTTGTTAGACTCACAAACATTTGGTGTTACTGAGGATTAGCCTCACCCATACTGGAGTACCCTTGCAATAAAGCCTACCTCATTAACCCAACCAAATGAGCTTGAGTTTATAAAATAGTCTGGCTTACAAAACGAAGAACTTAGTCCCTTTAGTGAAGACGAAGACCAAGTTCTATGCAATGATCCCCAAGAAGGTCATGAGGAAGAAGCTGAACCTATTTCTCCAATAACAATCGTACCACCATACTACATACCATCACACATACATAATTTTGAAGAATCTAATTATGAAGATTCTGAATATGGTCATATGTTGGATCGCGAAGAAGTCCAACATCTGATAGGGACTCTATTTGAAGGGATTCATTTTCTAACAAAATAAGAAGTACAACATGCTTTGCAGCAGTATCATGTGAGCAAATGAACTAACTACAAGACACAACTACAAGACATGTTATGATGACAGTTGTGCTTGGAGGTGCAAGGCAACATACATCCTTGCAAGAAAGCAGTGGGAAATAAGAAAGTTCTGTGAACCCTATACATGTTAAAATCCATCAATCTTATAAGATCATGCAAAGCTATCGTATTTGCTCATCAGTAAAAGCATTGGATTGAAAATAATCCATCAACTTCAATGTCAGCCATGATAACACATGTCAAAAGCACTGAAGGATACACTACCATATACCAAAAAACATAGTTGGTAAAGCAAAAGACCATTGAACACATCTACAATAGATGGGAAAAATCATGGAACGATTTACCGAGATTGTTGCAAGCTACACATCAATTTCTTTATGGTATGGTCATGGATAAGGGAACATTGTTAATGCCACCACAAGGAGGTCAAACAGTAGAGGGTGTCGCGAAATTCCATAGTCTTTTTTAGAGTTTCAGATCGTGTATCGATAGATTTCAATATTGCAAGCTCGTGGTTCATGTCGATGTAACATGGTTGTACGATAAGTACAAGGGGACCCTCCTTGTGGCAGTTGAACAAGATAACAACAATCAAATCTTTTCAATAGCCTTTGCCATTGTTAAGGGTGAAACAGTGAAAGCATGACTCATTTTCCTCAAAAATTTAAAAAGGCATGTCACCCCACAATATGGTCTATGTTTGATTTTAGATAGACACAATAAATAAAAAGTGCATACTGAAGACATGATAGTGGGTGGACGACACAAAATTTTGTGTATGTGTTTTGCATTCGACACATTACACAAAATTACACAAGGAGGTTCAAGATAAATGACATTAAAAAGTTAATTATCAATATGGGTGAGTGCCAAATGTCTTTCTCTACATATTAAATATCACTTAATTTTGTATTATTCATAATATTGAAATTGTATGTTTATAACTACTTAGCATATGCAAGGACATAACCTATGTTCAATCACTACTACAACAATCTAAGGGAAGAAACAAATGGTGATCGAGCAATTAATTAGCTCAACGAGATTCCGCAAGAAAAGTGGACTCTCGCATGGGATGATGGCCGACGATGGGAACACATGACCACCAATCTTGCTAAGTCAATTGATTCGGTACTCAAGAAAACGAAATTTGCCAATAAGTGCGCTAGTAAAATCAAAATATATAAGGTGTAATTGTTCAAAGAAAGAGGGAGAGAAGTTGCAACAATGCTTACATCTGGCCAAGTTTATACATAAGTACTAAACAAAGTCATGGAAGACGCATATAGAAAGACAAACACTCACATTTTTCTAAAGTTCGATCGATGCGACACACAGTTCTTGGTCTAAGAGACAATTAACCCGAGAGAGGTTCGACTCGTTGAAAATTCACGGTTAGGCTGGATGAAAGGCGGTGTGATTGTGAAAAATTCCAAAATTGCACATGCCTTGTTCTTATGTTTTTGCTGCTTGTAAACATGCTCACCATGAGTACAAGAACAACATACATCTTGTGTATACACTGGAAGTGTCTCCAACGTATACTGGGGATTGTTTGTTGTATTGTTTTAAATTTAAATACTTTGTTCTATTAATTTTAACTTTAGATATATTTTGTAATTTAAATATTTTAGTTCAATTCAACTTGTTGGTTAAATATGCTTTTTATAATTTCAATTAAGTATTTTAAAAATCAAATAAAATGAAAATGCAAAGGGTTTCAACTCTAGATGATTCCTTATTTATTAATTATGAATTGTTTAAGGTTTATTTAGTCTTTTGACTCTATATTTCTTTTATTTTTTTTTGTTTCGATATCAAATATTCTATAATTTTTATGCGAGTAATTTTTATGAATTTTTAGTCACTATTAAGGTTTTGGTAAAATACTACAAAATGAAGATATAAGGAATAAAAATATGTTTATTTTCATATTCAAATTTTTTCAAATAAACGATTTTAATATTTCTAGTTTTTAATTAAGATATTTCATCACTCACTTTTTTTTTTTATATAAAAAATCAACTCTTAAAAAATAATGAAACAAAAAATATTCAAAAATTTGACAACATATACAAAATAATATTATTTTCAATTTAAACAAAACATAAATATAGATAATTGAAAAAGAAAAAAATAAATAAAAGAAATTTAAAAATACAAGAATAATTTAAAATATAAAAAATTTAAAACAAAAAAGAAATTCAATTTAGAAAAAATGATTTCTAAACTGATTTTTTTTTATATAAAAAAACCACGTTTCGAAATCAGTTCATCATGAACCGATTCCTAAACTAAGGCAAAATAATAAAAAAATACTGTTTATATTAAGAAATCAGTTCTTCATAAATCAATTTTTCAACGTGAAATAGTAATTTGTATCATTTGTATAAATAATTTTAGATTTACATTATTTGAGTAAATTTTTTTCGTATTAAATGGGTAAAAAACTCTCACTTGTCATTATCATCCCATAGAATCATAACATACGCTTGACCTGTTGAATTTCTATTAAACGAGATATATGTGGAAGATTTAAAGGTCATGTACATGTAGCCTTTAATTAAAAAAATTAGAGTATTTAAATAAATAAAAATAGGAACTTGAGATTTTTTATGGTAGAGATTTTTACTTGAGGGAATCCAAGTAAAAATTTCACTTTATGTGCGGGAATGAAAATTTTCCATATGACAAATAAAATACAGGTTATATTGGATAAAATTAATTTATAGACTAATTTAAAGCTTATAAACTATAAATTAGGAGTTAAAAAGTTAGAAGCTTATAAATTAATTGATTTGATTGAAAGTATTTAATAAAACTAACAGATAAGTTAGTTAATAAATGTCAAATAATATGAAAATATATATTTAATATTTCTAATATTTTATTTTTATTTTTAATAACTTATTATATTAAAAATTAGGATAATAATATTTTGGGCCAACTTTCTTTTTAAAACTAACAGATAAGTTAGTTGATAAATGTCAAATAATATAAAAATATATATTTAATATTTCTAATATTTTTTTTTTTTTTAATACTTATTATATTAAAAATTAGAATAAAAAAAGTTGAACTATAAACACATAAGAAAAGTTCAAGGAATTTAAAGGTAGTTTACCCTAAATTTTTTAATTTTGTATTATATAAGAATGTTAAAAATTTGGTGATTTTACACATATTAGGTCATATAATTTATAAAAAAACAAAAAAAAAATAATTCAGCGAATAATTGTAAGATTGATATACTCAGTAAAGAATGGTATAGCGATGACAATTAACCTCACGAGCATGTAGGGAACATAAAATTAGATTGAGAGATTTTCAGACAATAAGAAAAGCAGATAAGAGAATTTTTAAGTTGAATAATTGGATAAAACAAAATTTCAAATAAAATAGTAAGGATAAAATTGAAAAAAAGAAGTTAAAAGTAGTTTTAGCAATAATGTTTCATTTACTTATAATTTGTGATGTTATTAATGTGCTTTTGTGATAATTTTTAATGCACTATCTTAATGTCATCTTTAATAATAAAAAATAATTTGTTAAGTCTTTAATTAATGGCTGCATCAATTCATTTTACCTTTCATTTTCTTCTCTAATTGATATTTATAAAGAAGAACACAAAGATGAACAAGAATTTGGAACCAAGTATATACAATTTATTAAAATTAGCATCAACATCCAAGTTGCATAATACTTTAGTGGTAGAGAAATTTACAGCAACCAGTTTGGAAAAGGGAATGTTGGTAACTAGATATTTATGGAAGACAACCATTACAGAAGCATTCTCTAGCACAAGCACACAATTACAGGTACCAATGAATTTAATTTTGTTGTGCCTAAACCATTTTACTGATTCCACTGGCTTCTCTCAAGCTTAGTTGCCTTTCATGGCAACTTTCCTTTGGGTCCAAGTACTTGTGGCAGGCGTTCTTCTCAAAGCTTTTACCCCAAATGGGTTGTCTCGGCTCTGTTGCAAGAAGGAAAATTAGCAAAATGAAACACACTCACTTAGGAAATGAATTTCAAACCCAAAAACCCAAAAACCAAAAGTCACAAGTCAATTAGAAATCCCACTAACACACTCTTTACCTTGCTTGTTCTAACATTCTCTCACCAATAAGGATAAAACTTGTGTAATTCTTTAGATATTTTTAGTATTTTTCTTCAATCAAATTTGAAATTTCACCCCGTAATCATGTAATAAAGATTTGTATTAAACTATTAAAGGTCAGTAAAAATTACTGAAGTAAACTCCAATGTTGATTAAAGAACAATAATAAAAAAAACTCCATTGTATTTAAGATTTGTGTACAGTCTTACAATTTAATTTAATGAATCTCATTTGTTATTTAGTGGAATTTACAAGAATTCCACCCAATAATAGTGTTTTAAAATAAAGTGTATTAGTAGCATGAACAGTACTTTTAACATATTTTTAAAATTATTAAAAATTTACTAAAAATTATAAAATTAGAAGAAAAAATAATTAAATATGATATAACACTCACAATTTTATTTTTTAATAAATTTCAACCAATAAAAAAATGTTAAAAAAAGTGTGCCTCGTATCACTGTCAGTAACATTCTTGTATTCTTGTATATTGTTTGATGGTAAGATTTATAGCAAAGCCAATGAAAAAGAGGATAAATTACCAATAGGCAAGATCCAGAATCATCACAGAAAGGGAAATCAGGAGGGCAACAACTGGTCTGGTCAGCGCAACATGTTGCAGACTCAATAGGGCAACATCCCCATCCCAAGCAGAATCCTCTGTACTCAAAGAGGCAGCAACATGTGCTTCCAGAGTTGCAAGAGTAGTACTCATCACAAACAGTTGAAGGTGTTGCAGGAGATGGAGGAGAAGGACCAGGGTTTGGAGGGTTAGCACCATTCTTGATAGGGTATGATGCCTCTATTGCAATTCCACACTTGCCAGTCTCAGTATTTTGCACATTTCTCTCTAGCTTGATGTAACCATTCTCACCCCATGCTGAGCCCCATGAGTTCCTCACTAGCCAGTAATCAGTGCCGTTTTCTGTTCCATACCCAACTGCTACAATACCATGGTCTAGGTTTGTCCCACATCGGCCAGTGAAAACACCCTGCATCAACAAAATTCAGAATTAGAAAATGGAATTGATAGATAGAGATAAAAGTGAAAAGTGTAAGTACCATGAGTGTTATCATGTGGAATGACATGAGAAATAGAGAAAAGAAGAATGTCAATTAGGTGTATATATTGTAAAATCATGTGTTACTATCAGAAAGTAAATAAATTTTAGAATTAGAAAATAGAAAGTGATGCATGAACAACTACGTGATAGCTCACCCTTATGGGAAGATTTAGATAACAGAGAGAAATATAAATATGATAAATGGTGAATAAAAAAAATAATTAGAGAAATAAAAAAAATGTCAATTAGGTGTTCATATTATGAAATCATGTACTATTATTCTTAGAAAGTAAATAAATTTTAGAAAACAATCATTCAAAATCAAGTCTAACAGTCAAAATAAATAATGGTAGGATAACTCCTAATGTAGTTATTCTTAACATTAGTTTAACCATTTGAATATTTGTTCTTAGACAATCTTATCCTACCAAAACAAATCTATTAGATTGTGATATAATTTTCGCTTGCATTATTAGCTAAGTTAAATAAAAAGGGCTAAAACAGGTAAAAAAGACAAAAATATTACCGATTTATAAAATTGAAACTCCATGCCACCAGCTTCAATGGCAACACTGACTGGTTGGTTTGCAACAGCCTTCATCAAAGATTTCTCATCATTGGTTGGGACATCTTCATATCCATCAATAGTAACAACCCGAGTATTTTTCTGGAATAACAAAAGGGAGGTAAATAGTCTAATACGAAATACACTTTTAAGGTGTCATTTGATTTTAATTGAAAACTTTAATTAGAATATAAACACTTCTATAGATTGTCAATGATAATAATAACTTAAAATTGTTTATTTTACTCATAAATTACTTCAAAATTCATATGTATATAAGATGATATTTAATTAATTAACATTGTAAAACCCATCTTTACTACCCGAATTTTATGATAATCCCTATTTTTATTTTATTTTAAAAGGGTAAGCTAACTATGACATATATTAAAGAAAAGATAAAAAAAAGGATAGAACAAATGAGACAATTTTAATACCCTAATTGGATCACATGTATTATCCTTTGCATGATAGGGGTAATCTTCTTCTGTGTCAATGCCTCCATTTTGCACAATAAACTCAAAAGCATAGTCCATGAGACCTCCATTGCACCCCATGTTATAGCCTCTGTCACAATCCACCAATTCTTGTTCTGATAGAGAGGTGAGGTTGCCCGTTACAATTTGATTGATTCCTTCAACTGCACCAACCGTGGAGAATGCCCAACAACTCCCTTCATGGAGACCAAAGTCAATTCAAAATTTCAAATCAAACACCAAATTAACACACTTCATACATGTCACAAGCAAAACAAAGCCTACTAATGTGCTTATAATTAAAGACAAACAAAATCATTTAATCAAATAATTACAATTTTGGCAAAAACACGATCCATAATTCACATATATAACTATTAATTTTTTATACTAAATTATAGTTTTTTAATACCTATTGATGATGATAACATATTTCAAAAGTAATATTAAAAAGAAGTAATTTATTTATTTTTAAATATCTTAAGCAAGGGATAGTGAAAAAATATACTACTATTTTAAGGATAATGAATTTTTTTTACAATTGTTGTCAATTGTCATAAAAAATTATCTTAAGCAAACGCACTATTATTTTAAGGGATAACGGAAAGATTTTAAGAACAATTTTACATTCGTTCTTCTTTTTTGAAGAAACAATTTAATTACTGTACACTCGGTTATTTTATAATTTCATTTTTAAAAAATATACCAAGATATGTTTCAGTAAATCTTAAGTTTAAAAATTCACCCAAAAAAAATGTTATTCCTTCCTTCCAAAAAAAAATTCTCAGTACAAACTAAATCAACATGCAATCCTAACTTCTAACTGCAACTACAAAATCAATGCTTTTGAATCACCACGACCAAAATCAGTCAAAAAATCATCACGAACACAATTGTAATTATATCAATTATATTTATCTACAATTTCCCAATAGATAAAAAATTAAACAGATGATGATGTGACTAAAATTGTATAATTTTAAAAATTAAGAAACCAAAATTATATATTTTAAAAAAATTGCAGATTAAACATTATAGGAGAACCAAAAAAAAAAAAAAAAACTCACCACATTGGCCTTGATCTTTAATGGGGGTAATGGCACCCTTCTCCCTCCAATCCACCATGGCGGGCAAGTCATCCCCACCGCGATAAGCATAACGGTCACTTTTCTTGGGCACGACTGCTGGCTTCTTCTCAGGTCCCCTGGTCCGGGTACCCAAGAACATGGCCCTATACTCGTCGTTGGTGAGATCGGCGAACTTGTTCAACCCTAACTTGTAACTCTTGTCCCCCGCCCCATTATGTTCTTCAATGAACCTCAAATTGTCCTTGAAAATCTTAAACCTCCTTTCCTTCTCCCCCAAGGCATTGTAGGCCTTGCCTTGCTTGACAAGCCACGCCTCGTACACGTGCCTCATGTGGCTCTCGTCGTAGTCGATGATGGACATGTCCAAGGCAAAGCCAGCACCCAACGCCAGAATGAAAAGAGAAAGAGAAAGTAAAAATGCATGGGAAAGGAAACGTGAGTTTTGATAGAGGATCCTCATGGTGGTGTGGTTTGTGATGATGATGAGGGTACGTAGAAGGTGGGGTTGTGAAATATATATATATATATATATATATATATATATATATATATATATATATATATATATATAAGGAGAAGGGAATGAATGAATCAATGGGAATGTGATGTGAGATTGGTTCAGGAAACGGAAGGTGCGCTGAAATCGGAGGGTGGGAATATTGGAACGTATGAGTCACGTATGTTGTTCTCAATAGATGGAGAAATTATTAACTCATCACATTATCTAATAGTTAAAGATACATTTATTAAATTTAATATATATTTTAATAAATTAAAAAATTAAATTATTTATATGTCACATGATTATGAATTATGACGTGATAATCCTCAAACATCTAATAATTGAATCATCTAAGAATTTCTTTAAACATAATTTTGGGATGGATATAAATACATTCGGATAAAATGGAATATTTTGTTGTTGGCTCTATTTTATATTTAGGATTTTTTTTGTTGATAATTTTATACTTAGGATTCGATTAACACAATTGAATTTAACGAGGATTTTTTTTATTATTTTGTATTTTTAAAAAAAAATTCTGAACGAGGATACAAGGGTCTTTATTTATTGATTTAATTACCAGTCACAACAACATATTTTTTTAATCTGTAATTTTAATTTTTTTTTATGGTGGATACAAGATTATGTGAGTTGTCCAGAACAAATATTTTATTTTTATATATCTTTTTCTACTTTGAATATCAACCGATCAGTTTAATTGTAACTGAAAACTAAATATCATTTTTTTCTATAAAAAAGCTAATTATATATATATATATATATTATCTAATATATCTCTTTATGCTTTTTAATATATATCAACTAAATTGTTTAACAAGTTATAACTGAATATTAAAATTAATTCAAATATATATTTTATCTTCAAAATTCAAACATATTTCCGACATATATATGACATATTCTCTTTTACTTTTAATATGAACATAATTATTTAAATTAACATTTTATGTTTTTCAATCTATTATTTTTAATATCTTTAGTTGTAATTCAAAAAAATTATCTATAGTTCTAACTTGAATTTCAATATTTTTTTTTAAAATATCAATAACTAAAAATAATAATATATCAAAATATAAATTATTTATTGTGAATTTAAAATATAATTTATAAGTATAAATATATTTATTAATGATACTATAATTTATATATTTGTAAATGATTTTACTATTAATTTTAATTGTATAAAATAAACATTTAATTTATGCAATACATAGGCTAAGTGATGCATGTGTAAAAAAATAATAAGGAAAGTGATGCATAAATTTGGCAGATGTTTTCTGTTGTATTCACGAGGACGATGTTGCACACTTGCACACTAGTGGTGGCCAGCAGCCAACATTTTGGCAGCATCGGAATCTGCCTTCTGCGCACCTTCCTTCTTTGTCGCTGCCATCTGTTCCTCTCTGCAAAAACATATATGTATGTAGTTTTAGGAAAATGTTCTTTCTATGAAACTGGGAGCTTTAAGCACAAAAAAGGAAGGTTTTGGTGATGGATCATGATATCAAACAGAGACGGAAGAATTTTTTATTTTTTTACTGCTACAAGCTTATATCATTTCATTAATAAGTAGAGCATCAATACAATGAGAATAAACATCAAAACATTGTGGACTAGCATCAAAACCTAGACATTCTTGCACGATATGAACCAGTTGGTTCGCTTTGTCTACGAATAAAGTTATACTCGAGTTACTAATTAAAAGATAAAAGAATTATTATAAGGATTAAATATGTTTTTATTCTCCGAAAATATATCAGATTTGATTTTAGTCCTTTAAAATAAAATATTTGCTTTTGAACTTCAGAATTTTAAAATTACTAGATTTTATTCATTTTTTTAACTATGTTAAGAAATAAGAGACAATGCGGTGATCAACGGATTATTTGAAGATAATGAGTTGAACCAGTTGCATCGGCTCTAAAAGAAATAGATCCATATGAGGAATACTATCTTCTCCAACCTTCTATTTATATTATTTTTTTACATGTTTTTCTAATTTTTTTAATTAGTTAATTTAATTTTGTTTTTAATTTTTTTAAGTTAGTTACATAGCATGCCAAATCACTTCAAAATTATTGACTTAGATGACCGTGTAGTCACATTTAACTATAGAGACAAGAGATATAAAGTGGATTAGATGCTTAAGATGGAAGGAAATAGGGGTGTTCACGGATACGGGTCATCCATGAACTCGAACTGATTCGAACCGATATGAATAGTTTGGACTGGGTCATTTATATATTTGGGTCAAAATCGAACCAAACCGATCAAAACCGTTCATGTACAGGTTGAGTCATAGGTTTAGATTTACAGATCCGTTGACCCGATGATCCGATGACCAGATGACCTGATCCGTGAACCTGTAATAATAATATAAATTTTATTATTTTTATATATATATATATATATATATATATATATATATATTAAAATTTTAAAATATAATTTGACAATAAAAAAAGGTGTGTTATTGTAAATGTTTAAGATTGCATTCAAAAATAGGATAAAATATTTTTTAATATTGCATTAAAAAATAAGATAGAATATTTTTAAGATTGCATTGCATAATATAATAGAATATCTTTAAAATTGCATTGGATAATATGATAGAATATATTTAGGATTGCATTCAAAAATTGGTTAAAATCATATCTTTAGATTAGTATAAATAGAAACATATTTTGGTTTTCATGTATGTATTCCATTCCAAATAATATTAGAGTTTTAGAGAGTTTGTGTTTGCCTCATTGAAAGAATTGTTGTGAGATCATATAGAAGCATTTGACAAGTCTAATTCTTCAACTCTTCATCAGGATTTAAAGGTAAATATTTGCTTAAGGAATAGAAACGTTGATAACTATTTTATTGTATTCTTCTTCTTGACTTTGGAAAAGATCGCAGCTGGAAAACTAGGATACCAATTTTGTCTCTGTTCTTGATGAATTGAGACGTGCGACTTCTGGTTGGGAAACTAGGATACCAGTCTAGCTGGGAAATAAGGATATCAGTCTGTCTCTATTCTTGGTGAATTGAGATTAGAACTTTTTGCTGGGAAATAAGGATACGAGCCAGGATAATTGTTGTGTAAGGGTATACTAGGAAACTAGGATACTAGGAACTCTTTGTACACAAAATTATCATAATGGAGTTGTCCATTAGATTGATTATTTAATTTGGATGTCGTGATTTTTTACCCAATTGGGTATTTCATGTTAAAATTGATTGTGTCTTCTTTATCTTTTATCTCCATATTATTGCTTTGAGTTTAATTTTAAATTATTAATTATTTTATAAAACTCAATTCACCTCATCTTGAGTTCATCTGGGACCAACACAATATTCATATGTTATAGAAGTTTTAATAGCAGACTCTTGTAATTGAAAAGTTCTCGATTGCTTTCAAATGTTGGATCAAATGAAATAATTTTCAATATTAAAAAAGTTCTCAATTGACTTAAATTGACTATCCACAGTTTTATATAAATAAATCATGACATTCAGCTAACTATTTAGGACCTTGTATTTTAGACATTTGAGTTATGTTCCATACTTTAAAACTTTAAGTAGCTGAAATCAAAATAATGAAAAATTTGATTAGAACCAAGGTACTAACAGTATGTTGCTTTGAAATAAGAATTGATTCGAGGTTATGACTTTTTTTTCGTATTTTATTTACCATGTTTATAATATTAATGAATCATGTTTTGTTTATTTGTTTGTTTCAGCAAATCTAGTTGTAACAAAATTGATTATAACAAAGTTTGGTTTATAAGAAACAATTGTGATTCAGACTATTATAGTAAATCCTGTACAAAAATCTTTTGTTTTAATTTATATTATAAGTCTATTTTAGAATATTATGTTGATGGTATTAAATAAATCAATTTTACTACTTTCATACATTTGATAATATTGTGTTAATTGTATGAGATATTTGAAAGAATCGTGATATAAAATATTAGTTCTAAAAAGAATATTAAATGGGTAATCCGGTAATCCGAACCGAACCGAACTGTTCATGAACGGGTTAGGTTGGGTTGGGTTTCAAATTTTTTCTTTCTGAAAATCGAACCGAACCGAACCGATCGAATTTGATTGGGTTGGGTCTTAAATTTGGCCAAAACCGATCTGACCTGACCCGCGAACACCCCAGAAGGAAAGAGAGAAAAGATAAAAAAAAAAAACTAATAATACTAATAATTAACATTTGCATTGTATTCTTGGAGAACAATTTGTTTTAATGGATATGAAATAGTATTAATATGGAAGGATTAGAAATTCAAGATGATGAGCGAAATTTGGCTTATTAGAGTATAATTCATATTTGAGAGGTTAAAAGTTGTCCTTAAAATGATGAATAAAGGTAAAGCTATTGGTACATATGACATTCCTAGAGGTGGATGCACTTTGATAGTTATGGGAGCAATTGGTCCAACATAGTAATTGTTTTTTACTTTAATATATTAAATAATATTATTTTTGTCTCATAAAAAATAGATATTACTCCCATAAAATTATTTTTTAACTAAAAAAATGCAAATTAAAAGAGAAAATAAATTAGTACTAATTTTACTCACTTTATCATTTTAAATTTGCAGAAGTTAAGATATTTTTATTTTTTTAATCATGAGATTGTGTATTTTGTAAAAACTTATAATATTTTGTCAATAAAAATATTATAAATTATTTATTTTTCTCCACTAAAGAAACTTTATGGATTAGCCACTAGATATCCCTATTAAAGTTTAGAAGTATGTTGGAGAATAATGTTTCATTTGGCTCACTAAACCATTTTAATGAGATTTGAGATCTAAGAAAATGTCAAATGAATGGAGGAAAAACACTTTAGTTTCTATAGTTAAGAACAAAAAAGGTATTTAAGATTTTACTAACTACAGGAATAAAGCTTGAGTCACATTGAAATTATTAGAAAAGGTAATTGAACATATATATTAAAAGAATAAACAAGGATTGCAGAGAATCAATTTGGTTTTATGTGGAGTTGGAGGACTTAGTGCATCAAGCAGCTACGGTAGAACAGCAACTCAAGAGAAAGGGTGCCATGAGAAGGATCTTTTCGAACTTTAATTCTCCAAGTTGGAAGGATAAAAACAAGGAGGGAGATACTTCTTCAAGAAATTTCATTGTTGTACCTCAAAGGACTCAAATTAAGTCCAATGAGAGTCCCCTAAAAAGATAAGGAATAGTGAGATAAAATGCTTCAACTGTTTGGAAAAAGGTCACATAACTTCTCAATGATCAACTAATAAGACTATGTTACTTAAGGATGATGGAGAGATTATGAGTGCTCCATCTAGTGATGAAGAGGAATATGATGAGAAAAAAGGAGCAAAAGGAGACTTGTTCAAGGTGTGAAGGTTGTTGGGCATTTAAGCAAAAGACTTGGATGAAAGCCAAAGTGAAAATATTTTCCACACAAGGTGCATCATCCAAGGGAAGGTGTGCTCTTTGATCATTGATGGTGGGAGCTGCACTAATGTGGCTAGTGCAAGGTTGGTTTTAGAACTGATATTGGACCCTAAACCACAGTCATGACCTTACAAACTTCAATGGCTTAGTAAATATGGTGAAGTGACTGTAACTAAGCAAGTGCAGGTGGAATTCTCCATACCAAAGTGTGATGATACAATTTGAGACTTGTCATTTGCTTCTTGGGAGACCTTGGCAATATATGACAAGAAAGTTATGCATGACGGTTACACCAAGAAGTTCTCTTTGTTACATAAAGAATGCAAGACTACTCTTGCACCTTTGAATCCAAGAGAAGTTGGTGAGGATCAATAAAAAATGAGAGAGAAAAGAAAACAAGAGAGAAAAGAAAAAAGAAGAGGAGAGTGAAAAGAAAAAGGGAAAAAGAGTAGAAGAGAGCAAGAAAAAGAGAGGAAAACATCAAATTTGTTTATAAAAGAAAAAGAGGTGAAAAAGACTATGCGTTTGAAAAAGTTAATGCTCTACTTTTGAGTAAAGATAGTAATTTAAAGGTTGCAGGTCTCGATAACTCTCTTCCAAATAAGGTTTATTCTTTGTTACATGAATTTGAAAATGTCTTTCCCAAAGAGGTGTCTCGTGGTCTACCTCCTCTAAGAGGCATAGAACATCAAATTGATCTCATTTCAGGAATTTCATTGCCTAATAGGCCAGCCTATAAGAGTAATCCCCAAGAGACCAAGAAGATTCAAAATCAACTTGAAGATTTGATGCAAAAAGGGTGGCTACAAGAAAGCTTAAGTCCATGTGCAGTTCCAATCATTCTAGTCAGTGAAGGATCTATATTTTTTTTAGTGTGGACATAATATAATCTAATATTTTTTTAGACAAAGATAATATAAAATCTATTAAAAGAATATTAAAAAAATTGAAAATAATAAAGCTAAAAGGATAATGTGAATATAGTTAGTACCAATTTATTTTGTCCTTTTTAACTTTTTACATTCATCTTTTTAAAATAGTTTTTTAATGGAGGCAACACTTATTTTTTTATAGGGATGAAAACATGTTTATTCAATATATTCAAGTAAAAAAATTTACTTAGTGGGGGAAATTGCCACCATTGCTTTGTACATAGATTTGTCCCTGATTTTAGTGCCTAAGAAAGATGAAACTTGGAGGATTGCATTAATTGTAGAGCCATCAATAACATCACGATAAAGTATAAGCATCCCATTCCTAGATTGGATGATTTATTGGATGAATTGCATGGTGCTTGTGTCTTCTCTAAAATTGATCTAAAAAGTGGATATCATCAAATTAGGATTACAGAAAGGGGTGAATGGAAAACTGCCTGTAAGACAAAATATGGTTTGTATGAGTGGTTGGTTATGCCTTTTAGGCTAACAAATGCACCTAGTACTTTCATGTATATTATGAACCATTGTTAAGTCAAAAGACATTTATGTCTTAAAGATGAATCAAGACTCCTAATTATTTTGATTGGATGCAAATAAATATAGACGATAAAAACTTACTAATTAATATGCTATCAGATCATGATTTGTATTTGTGCATCTGATGTTTCAAACGATACATCCATCTAAGACAATTTGGCATAACATTAAGTAGTGTATTTAATACTTTGTGTCTGAGATTCTTTCTTGCAGAAAACATTCTCCTAGGATATGTCGAAATCCTATGAAGAATAAATGAAGTCCACGGTCTAGAAGTGTTGATCTTCATCAAAAGGCGCACTTTGCTGTGCAGATATGCTTTGATGAAAGATATGACTTTCTACTGAAGTGCCTAACACGCTAACCTATAAGCATGGACTCTACATGAAGAAGGGGTGTGCATTAAATTGTCCAATGGTCACAAGCCTTTAGACGAAAAACCAAAGTGAAGAATCCATCCGTTAAGAGACAACAAATACTTGAAGATAAAGGCTATAAATAGAGGAAGCTTTGAAGATACAAGACACGAATTAACCTACCCAAAATATTTATTCTTTCTTTCTTGTAATGCTTTTTGCAATTTTTTTTATAGAAAAGCTCTCAAAACACCTTGGTAAACCTTGAGAGAAAGACTAAAGTGTTGAGTGATATATTCATTTGTAAGACAATCACATCTTAGTCATTGTGCAAACTTAAAGAACAAATATGTTTTATTTGTTTAGAGTCAACAATGGCTTGGTAGGACAAAGAATATTTGGTTTAAGTCAAGCTTGGGGTAGAGCTTGTCTTTGTAAGAGCCATAAGTGACAATAAATAATACTTGTTACTTTTGTTAAAGTTAGTGGAAACTTGGTGGGTTGCCAAGAAATGAACATAGTATAACGCTCCTAATTGCCGACTTCTCAGCGGCTCTTACACTACGATACTTCCCACGATGTCTCTTCACTCAACTTCTCGTTGGTCAAAACCCTCCACTAGTTAGAACCTTCCATAGGTAGCTCTTTCTAAGACCTCAACAATATGCTTCAGATGATTTCAGGATTAATGATTGTCCCAACAAATGAACACAAGACTTTTCAGTGTGCTTTGTCCTCACTCACATGCTTTTTGGGAAACTTCCAAGAAGATCACCCATTCCATAGCTACTTCAAGCCACACGCTTAACTGTGATGCTCTTAACAGATAGGTTACCAAAAAATAGATGCATCTTGTCGGTATAAGCAGTAGCAATTAATTCTTTTAAGTCGTCATCGAATGTACAGTCTCATACTTGTACAACCTTTGGGTCTCTCTCATTCTGGTGTAATTCGTTTGGGGTGTTACACATAGTCTTGGGGTTTGAGACAAACCAGTAGAATTTCTTGTGTGTTCCTATTTTACTACTTTCCTTAGTGTTTAACTGACATGATTTGAATTGGTTTTTGGATCTTATATTTGTTAAAAAAAACCATTTTCTCATCGCCTAATTAAGCTTTCAACTAATATCTCTTGTTTGTTTTAGTAAAGCATGTATCAAACGATAACAAGTATTTTTGTTGAAAAAGAAAACTGTAAATTTCTAAAAACACAATTCAACTCCCCTTCTTGTGTTATTTGCCTCTACAACCATGTATTAAGGGAATTTATAGGAACGTTTGTTGTAGTTTATTTTGATGATATTCTGATTTATAGCAAATACTATGATGTCCATCTTGTGCATTTGAGATTTGTTTTAGAAGCTCTTAGGCAAGAGACATTACATGCTAACATGGAAAAATGTCTGTTCTGTATTGACCATGCAGTTTTTCTTGGTTTTGTTAGTTCAATGTAACACCCCGTGTGTGATAGAGTGATTTTAGTTAAATTTTTGTCTATCATTCTTAGCTTGTTTGACCTCTTTTTGGACTTTTATTTTTCTATTCTAATTCAATTTTTGACCTAGGCAAGTAAGTGGGCTTAATTGCTAATTGTAGCGTATTTCGGATTTTTGCTCACTTAATGTATCTGACTTGTGCAGGGCCTATAGAATGCTATCGACCTCCAAATGGAGCGTTCTAGGAGTCCCTGGAAAGATAACAAAAAGACCTACAAGTTTGCTAGAAATAGCCTAAGGCCAATTCTATCATTTTGAGGGTCATTTTGAGCTTCAAAGTTAGGACCTCTGCACTTGTAATTTTGGGCTGCGAATTTGATTTTCATGGTTGTAAATAGTAAATAATTGGATTGTTGGGTTTGTTTATGGCCCATTCTATTTTCAGAACTTAGTCACTAATATATTAGTGACTTTAGTGAAACTTGGAGAACACTTTACAATTCAATAAACAAGTTTTACATTTCTTTTATTTAGTTTTTGGAATCAAAAGCTTGTTCTTCATTTTCTCTCAAGCGTTCTTCATTGTTCTTCATCTTCTTATTTCCATTTTGCTATTCTTCCATTTTTCTGCACTTAATTCATGGGGCTTTCCTTGGTGATCATCATGGAAGGCTAAATCATTAATCAATCCAAGGATCTAACTCAAGCAAGAGAAGAATTGGAGTTCCGGTTCGGTATTTCGAATTCTACTTGAATATTCACCTTCTTCTTCAATTTTTATTATGTTTTCATGATTAT
>PYAF01005873.1:379420-402109 GCA_007407185.1 Glycine tomentella
GTGGTTTCAATTAATTTAGGAGTAGGATCGATTGAAATGCTTCTATTGAGATTGAATGAATGTTCATGAAAGAATCAATTTATGGGAATGATGATGATTCAAATAGCTTGTGTTAGTGAATTGGATTGATGCTTCCTAATCTGTTTTACTTTACTCCTTGATAATCTTGTTAATTTCTGCATTGTTCTTTAATTTAGTTGTGTTCTTGCATGTTTTACATTACGCATACCAATTTTTCGACAAAATCCCCTCTTATAACTACCAATGATTTGAAGTTAGAACCATATCGATCGTGTCTATGAGTCGACCTAGGTTCGCTCTGTGCTACAGAATTAGCTTAGTAAAATTGTTTTGATGCGTCTCGACAAAGCATTATCAGTGTGCACCCGGTGTATTAACATTAACAATATCATAATCGTGCTTAAAATGTCATTTGAAAACTATGCGGAAGCGATTGAATAGTATTTCTTGATTACATTATGTATGGATTATAACACACAGTTCACACACACAGTCAACAATCATCATAAACAATATAACACATGCCCCTGCTGATCCAGTTTATCATAACATATTGGTAGGCAGATATCCAACTATTTCACAGATATAATCAGGAGGAATCTCATTTTCATTACATAACCAGGTTCTGTACAAATACATACATCAGTTTCCACACCACACACGTGGTTACACAAAAGAATAGCTTCCCTCCCACGAAGGTGTACAAAACTATACAACACATCAAGTGGGCATACACGCCCAGCATCCCTCTACAGGGTACTAACAAGCATCAAACAGCATCCAAGCAAAATAAGCTCTCTAGCTCTCTTCATGTCATCCAAAATCATGCATGTATGTCTCTACTAGGACCTCCTACCCTGAGACTGCTCTCCTCTGTCAGAAGAGTCACCTGTAAACATATAAACCCCACACGGGGTGAGATACATATCTCACTAAGCTCAGGGTCCGGGGAGGTATCTCCTCCACCCTGGCCCACTTTCCATGACACAAACATCAAGGCAATCGCAATCACACTGGCCTCCCGGCCCTCATAACAATATGAGCAAGTCATCTTGCTCTATGTACGGCGTATCATCATCAACGCTTAATCTCAGTGTAAGACCGGAACTCACACCCGTGCCATCCCATCTGGAGCTACCCCTTACGCATGGACGCACATATATGGTACCTCCAAGAATAGGCAATCAACCGCGATGGGACACACCTATCTCTTGGTCTTAGGGGATCATCATCACCCCGAGATCATCATCACCCATGAGAAAACCAAACTAGGAGGAATAGCCGTCTCCTAGGGAGGTCCATATTTATCTTACTGGCCAGAAGATCTAATCACAGGCATCATACATTTTTCAAGCATAGATGCACATGCATATCATTATGAGGATGCAACAACCACAATGCATGCATCATGAATGCAACCATCACTCCTCCCGGAGTGTGGTGGGGCACAAACAAGCAGGAAATCATCCCCAGGGACCAAGAACTTACCTGGCAAAGCCGAGCTTTGCAGTTCTCTCCCTGATCCGTGGCACACGCCACTGACACCCTCGGTGTCAAGCCCTAATCCAGGAACATATGCACATATCAACATCAATTCAAGCGATCCAGCAAACATAACATAATCAGAAGTCCTCTAACTTAAGGTTCATGACAGCCCAGCACACACTAGGCTTCTCTTAGACCCTTAGAGGTCTGTCACAGCTCAATCAAGGCTTTAGGGTCACTCCCCAGACTCAAAGTAAGCCAACATAGAGAGCTCTAAGCTCTGTGCAGCTCAATATCTCAAAATTCAATTATAACTTGAACGGTCCATGACATTCATCAGGCACCGATCCTATGGCCTCTCAGGCATCTTACAATCACAATTAAGGCTCTTGCATGTCATATAATCATCAACAAGTGACTCAACTCAAGTCACACATGCATACTCAGAGCCAAGAACCAATGTTCACCAAATCAAAATCTGAAAGCTAATCCTTCATCACTAAACCGTTCTAAACAAGTTTCTCTACAGGACCCTGGGCTAATTCTAGCCCCAGCTCAAGTAGGTCACTATTTCCCCAGAATCCGGTCCCAAATCATAAAACAATCGGGAAAACTCAAGTTTCTTACCTTAGAAACGGCAAGGAAGACCTCTGGATCACTTCTCTTGGCTCTGGTGTTCGAGAATCACCGCTGTTCCTCGCCTATCTCGAGTTCTTCACAGTTCCCTTGAAATAGGGACTTATCAACTCAGGGGTTTCTGGGGAAAGGATAAAGGATTATAGCTCACCACTGGATTTCCTCATGATTAGAGGTTAAAGGAAATGATTTACGTGAACTAGGACCAAGAAATGAAGCTTGGAACACTCAGAAATGGAGGTGGGTGACCAGAGGAAGAAGAAAGGGAAATTTTCCCTCAGAAAATGCGACCTTGGCCTTATATACATGTCCCTGACCGACATGCCACGCTGATGGCGCCACTCTGGCGCTGATGGCGCCAAAATCCAGTGCATTTGGCGCCACTTTGGCGCTCCTGGCGCCAATTTCCAGCATCTGTGGCGCTGATGGCGCCAAAAATCATGAAAAATAGCCTTCAGCTACAGTGCCACGCTATCAGCGCCAGATCCCACGCTATCAGAGCCAGCTACAGTGAAAATAATATTATTTTATTAATTTGTTTTTTTTTTGTTGCAAAACTTTGGTTATTATAGTTCACAAGGAGTGCAAGTTGATCAAGAGAAGGTGAAATGCATTCAAGAGTGGCCAACCTCCAAAAATGTAAGTAAGATAAGAAGCTTTCATGGCTTGACTAGTTTAAATAGGAGGTTTGTTAAGGATTTCAGCAATTTGGTTGCACCTCTTAATGAAATTGCTAAGAAAAATATGGGATTTAAATGGGGGGAGAAACAAGAGCATGAATTCACTACACTCAAAGATAATTTGACTCATGCACCTATTCTTGCATTGCCTAATTTTGCTAAATCCTTTGAAATTGAATGTGATGCATCTAATGTGAGTGATAAGGGATGTTTTGATGCAAGTGGGACATGTCATTGCTTATTTTAGTGAAAAATTAAATGGGGTTGTTCTTAATTATTCCACATATGATAAGGAATTGTATGCATTGGTAAGGGCTTTGCAAACTTGGTAGCATTACCTTTTACCTAAACAATTTGCATTCATAGTGATCATGAGTCCTTGAATCCTCTAAAGGGACAAGGTAAGCTAAATAAGAGACATGTCAAATGGGTTGAGTTTCTTGATCAACTCCCATATTTAATCAAGCATAAGAATGGTAAGTCCAATGTAGTAGTATATGCACTTTCAAGAAGGTATGTTTTATTCTCTACTCTTGAAACTAAGTTCATTGGCTTTTAGCATATTAAAGAATTGTGTGAAAGTGGCACATAAGAGAATTTTGTGAAAGTGGCACATAAGAGAATTATGTGAAAGTGGCATATTGTTCAAAATGGATACTTTAGGCATAAATGATCCATAAGAGAATTGCTTGTGAAAGTGGCACATGAAAGGGTTTTAATGGAGGCATTTTGGGATACAAAAGACTTTAAATATGTTGCAAGAACATTTCTATTGGCCACACAGGAAACATGATGTGCATAAGTTTTTTGAATGATGCATTATTTGTAAGAAGTCTAAGTCTAAGGTAATGCCTCATGAAATTTATTCTCATTTGCCTATTCTTGATTTTCCTTGGATTGACTTGTCTCTGGACTTTGTTTTAGGGTTGCCTCGGACAAGGAATGACAAGATTCCATCTTTGTGGTGGTGGACAGATTCTTTAAGATGACACATTTCATATCTTGTAAGAAAGTTGATAATACTTGTCAAGTTGTTGACATGTTCTTTAAGGAAGTGGTGTGTCTCAATGGACTACCAAGAAGGATTGTTTTTTATCGGGACAAAATCCTAAGTAGCTTTTGGAAAACCTTATGGGGTAAGCTAGGCACAAAGCTTATTCTCTTTACTATATGTCATCCCTAAACTGATGGGCAAACTGAGGTAGTGAATATGACACTTTCTTCTGGTACCTGATGTTGAGTTTGCATATATGTTGAATAAGCTTTGTGCATATAATAGGGTTGTCCATAACACTATCCAACATTCTCCCTTTTCAAATAGTGTATGGATTCAATACCTTAACTCCTTTTGACTTGTTGTCATTGCCTAACACTTTTGTCTTAAAGCATAAAGGTAAAAAAACTAAGGTTGGATATGTGAGGAAGTTATATGAACAAGTGAAAGTTCTAATTGAGAAGAAAACAAAAAGTTATTCTAAACATGCTAACAAAGGTAAAAAAAGAACCGATGAATGGGTTTGGGTACATATGACAAAAGAAAGGTTTCCTTCACAAAGGGAATCCAAAATTTAACCATGAGGAGATAGTGCATTTCAAGTGATGTCCAAAATCAATGATAATGCTTACAAGATAGAGCTACCAGGTGAGCATAGTGTTAGTAATATTTTAATGTGTCTAATTTGTCTCCTTTTGATATAGGTGATGAGGATTTCAATTCGAGGGCGAATTCCCTCAAAGAAGGAGGAGATGATAAGGATCAAACAAGGAACAAGGACATTGAATCAATACAAGGACTTGGTGGACTAGTGACAAGGGCATGTGCTAAGAAAGCAAAGGAAGCCTTGATCCAAATGGTGCTAACTTTCATTGAATCAAATTCACAACGACGAGGACTGAAACCCAAGTTGGTCAACTACTTAAAACAACTTGAGGAATAATGATATAGACTGATTTGCATGAAAAGGCCAATGAATATGTCTAGTTTTTTTATTAAATAAATTTTGTAATAAAATGTTTAGAATAATATTGGTTGTTGGTTTATTTGTGTCTCTAGTGTGGCTTGCATGATAATTCTTAAGCTAATTAATTGAGATAATTATCACAATAAGTTATATTAGACTCTTGGAATGCCTTTGGGAAGTTATATGTACTTCACATTTTGTGAATAACAAACATAACTTAGATTGAATTTTGAATATTTCAAATTGAAGAGAGCTTACTCTCGAAGGTTTTTTATTAAGCCACCCCTGGTCTTTTCAAGGGATCTTACCCTTTTGGCGATCTCTTACTTTGGCTTATAAATTCCTTCAGAATTGTGGCACCTTTTCGTCTTGTCTTGTTGTTTCTCATCACTTGGTCAAAATCAAACTAAGGTTGTAACACCCTAGAGGCAAGATCGACATAAGCCTAAAGCAATTAAAGCTTATACTTTAGGTCCACTAACAAAAATATATTTGTTATTAGTTTTGGCAAATGCTATATCCACTCTCGTTTGTTTCCAAGTTCACTCCCCTTCCCTATTTTAATTTGGTTATGACTTAAATGACCTTTTTTTAAACCCTATTCTTTCCCTCACACCATCACACGCTCTCTCCCCCATGATAATACAGTCATTTCAAGGCAACAAGACACACCCTTTCTCTTTCATTAGAATTGTTCCTCTCTTTCACTCCTTTTATGACCTCTTTTTCAATATTTTGCTATGATCTTCCTTGCTTGTTTGGTCTGTTTGTCTAGTGTTTTTAGTCATCAAGCTCTCAAACACGGTATGTTTGCATTCCTTTTTGTGATTAATGCATAATTAAATGAAATAAATTTGTGAAGGAAATAAAATTAAAAATTAACTTTGATACAATGATATTTTGAAATGCATTTATTTTTAACTTCTGGAAAGTAGTTTTCGGAATATTATTTTACATTTTGTATTCCAGCATATGTTTTAGATTTTTTATTCCAACAAGTATTTTCTAGAATACAAAATCTAAAACAATATTCCGGAAACTACTTTCCAGAACTTTATTATTGTATTTCAGAAAGTAGTTTCCAAAATTATGTTTAAGATTTGGTATTCCGGAAAGTACTTTCTGGAACAACAAAAACTAAAATAATATTATGGAAACTAATTACTAGAATAATGATATAAAAGTATTTTGGGTATAAAGAGTATTTATGATAATAAAAAATTCAAACTAAATAAAATGGAGTTTACTTGGAAAAAAAGAGTGAATATAGTATTTGTCTTTGTTTTTTTTATAAAAAGTAAAAAAGTCAGATATATTGACAAAAATGTCACATATGTTAATAAAAATGACTAAAATATAGCTCTCTCATATAAAGTAAAAAAAAAAATCTCTTAAATTTTGCTTTAAGCCTCACTCACTATTGGGCTAGCCTTGCCTAGAGGATATTACCTTTTGCTTACTTATTAAATAATGAAAACTTAGAATATAAGATTTCAAAGTTAATTATGTGGAAACTTAAACTTAAATTTATATAACATAAATAGAAACATATACTAAGATTTAGGAACTTATGTGCCTTACAAAACATGTCAAGATACTTGAAACATAAACTAAATTCCCATACATTGGGAGTTACAAAACTACCGTAATCTTCCTCCAAGCAAGTAACTCCAAGCTCCAAGCTTCTTCCATGAGGTATCCAAACTAAATAAGGCATATAATAACCAATAATTTATTACAAAATCCAATTTATATAAAAGTTCTCTCATACTTATACATCAATAGGTACCAACAACCATAATATCATAGTTCAATCACCAAACATCACCATGTGATATCTAACATCAACTAGCCAAAGTTCTCATCATGATTCAATCATAGGAATACATCATAGCATCTGACTTAGACAATATCATAAACAACAAACTCGACTCTATCGAGTTTCAACATCATACGAGCAATCCCCTGTAAGCCTCATCCCCTAACATAGTCTTACTTTATGACCAGTCAGGGAGTCTCTTAGGCAGATCCTACCAAAGAAGTGTAATTTTATCGAATATAGACAAGAGTGGGTAATGATTTACCTCTGTATGTTTGCAAGACCATACATTTCAAAGGAATTCGCACACTCGTCTATTATATAAGCACATTCATATTCGCCACCACAAAAACACACAACACTAGGTTAGGGGTCATCCTAGCACCCTCAATTTACATGCCTACCCATATTCCCGTGCACCAACTATGTACCTACTGTATACCAAAAAAGAAAAACAAATTTGGAATTCCATGCAATCTTAGATAGACACATCCGTACCCTTCATTTCCTATTACCTGACTTAATATCTAAATATATCTCAACAATCAACCGCCAACATGACAACAACTAATCCCTTATACACTAAAATGGTCATTAAACCTCTTGAGAAGTAGTTCTCAACACTTTGATGAGTCATTCGAAGTCAAAACATAGGGGCAGTACTCAGGATGATACCATACAAGGTGAGACCCTTAAGTCACTTTAGTGGGACAAAATTCTATCGTGGAACTTGATTGAGCATTTTTAGTTTAATATTGTTATATTCTTCTTAACTTATTTGACTTCTCTTTGACTCTTATTTTCTAATTATAACTCAGTTTTTGTCTTAGGCAAACAATTGGGCTTAATTGATAATTGTTGCTTATTGTCAGATTTTGTACTTACTTGATCTATTTTCCTTATGTAGAACCTGGCTACAGAACTCCTAATGGAGCATATGAGTAGTCCCTAGAAAGATAAAGAAAATAGCTACAATTTTTTTCAGAGATAATCCAAGGCCAATTATGTCATTTTGAGGGTCATGTTAGGCTTAGAAGTTAGAACCTTTACACTTGAGCTTTGGGCTGTGAGTTGGGCTTTGATTGGTGTAATTAGCATAACTAGTTAGTTTAAATGGGCCTAATCAGGGCCAATCCTTTCCTACCGACTCAATCACTACATATTAGTGTAGTTAGTTAGTTATTTCATTTGGTACAAGCATAATTTTTAGGTTCTTGTGCAAGTTTTTAGAATTAAAATCTTTTCTCTCCTTTTCTCTCATTTGTTATTCATTGTTCTTTAGTTTTCTTCTTAATTTAATTTTTGTTCTTCTATTTTATTACACAAATTTCGTGGCTCTTCCATTGATGATGGTCATGGAAGGCTAAACAATCAATCAATCCAAGGATTCAGTCCAAGTAAGGAGAATTTCATGACTGATTTGGTATTTCAATTTCTATGTGAATGTTCATTTTCTTCTTCAATCATCTTTTCGATTTTCATGATAATGAATGTGTTTAGGATTGAAAAAGGATTAGGTAATGGATTCATTTCCTAATTTTGAATTTTAATCACAGATTGTTCGGATGATATTTCAATCTGGTTTGTGATTTCAATTGATTTAGGAGTTAATTCGATTGAACTGCTTCTAATGACATTGAATGAACCTTCATAATATGATAATTATCTAAGAACTATGATAATTTGCATTGCTTGGTTTGGTGAATTGGATTGATATTCTTGAATCTGTTTTTTAATATCTTTTATCAATTTTGTTAGTTTCTACATTTTTCTTCAATTTTAGTTTGTTTTTCTACAATTTTTGTTCATTGTCTGCAAACTGTTTGATAAAAGTCCCCCTGTTGTTTATCAATGAATTGAAGTTGGAACCAAATTGATCGTATCTCTAAGTCAACCTAGGTTTATCATGTGCTATAGAATTAGCGAAGTTTTATTTGTTTTGTAGCGATTCGACATTCGTTATCAAAACTGGTGTTGTTGTCGGGGATACAGTTCATTATGTGCCAACTTTAATCCACTTATATTTGATATTAGTATAAATTTTTTTTGCATTCTGCTGCATAATTGCACTCTATTGTGTATTTGCATTAGTGTTGTTAATGCTGTTATGTGGTGTGTGTGAAGTAATAGTGCAAAGCAGAAAAAAAAAACAAAGAATAAATAGAGTAGTAGTAAAGAGAGGAGTGGTGTAGTGTAATTGTATTATGTTTTGTATGTTCCAAAATTGATTTGTCTTGTAGAGTTTGGCTGTGCAACTTGGTGTCCAAAGTTTATTCCCCATTAACTAATTCCCTTAGGATTAGGTTTGGGTCCAAATTTGCAAATTCACCATTTAACTATTAGTTTTAGCGTAGGGGCATTTTGGTCATTTCATAGTCAACTAGCTTAGAATGGACTGAAAATTATCAGATTGTAAAAAAAATTATTAAAGAATGGTGACCCTGTGAGGGATGAACACGGTCAGTAAGGGTCCAAATTGCCAAATTCAATGATCTAGGCCACTTTTGAATTAATGTTTTGTTTTCACGATTTTTAAAAATCACCAAAAAAATTACAAAAAACAAAAATGAATTTTAGACATTTACTATGGTGTTTTTGAATTTTAAAAAAAAAATTTGGGACAGTTTTCTATTTTCTATATCATTTCAACAAATATTATGAATAGTATTCTAGTAGAGTAGTTGTCTGTTATTTATGTGATTGTTGTCACTGATGAGTTGAACTGTGCATGACTAGGTCCAAACCAAGTGATTTGCATTCATATGATCCTAAGAGAGACAGGACTTTTCATAGGTTGAGCATAAATAATAGAAGTGTAAATGTGCATGATAATGTAGTTTTAGATAGTAGTATAGTGCATTCTGAGCATTATGTTTCTGAGTCTTCTGATTCTGAACTTTCTGTTTTTGAACATTCTGATTCTGAAATTATTGTTGATATAATGGCAGATGATAATCGAACTCTTAAGCAATTGGCTACAACTGATGTTGTTTATCAACCTTGGTGTATTCAATATCCTGAGACTGAGGTTAGTTATGAGATAAAAGTCTAGACTAATCCATTTGCTTCCAAAGTTTCATGGTCTTACTGGTGAAAATCCAAACAAGCATCTTAAGGAGTTTCATGTAGTGTGTTCCACCATGCGACCACACAACATTCATGAGGACTATGTGAAGATGAAGGCATTTTCATTCTCTCTGGATGGTGTGGCTAAGGACTGGTTGTACCTTCAACATGATCCTATCAACACTTGGACAGATATGAAGATAAGATTTTTAGAGAAATTCTTCCCTGTATCTAGAACAACATCCATCCGAAAAGAAATTTATCATATGAGGTAGCTACCTGGAGAGACATTATATGAGTACTGGGAGAGATTGAACAAGTTGTGTGCTACCTGTCCTCACCATCAAATTAGTAAGCAATTATTGATCCAATATTTTTATGAAGGATTGATGTTGATAGACAGGAGTATGATAAATGCATCCAGTGGAGGCGCTTTAATGGACAAGACTCCTTTTGCTGCAAGACAATTGATTTCTAACATGGCATCCAATTATCAACAATTTGGTACTAGAGTTGTAGCAACATCCAAGGTTGTTGAAATTGAAGTTTTTGTTTCTATGATTGCTGATAACCAGAGGTTGGAGAATAAACCGACTGAATTAACATCCCTTGTGATAATAGCCAGAACCAAAACTGATGTGCATGCAAGAACTTTTTCCATGGAGTTTCGTGATGACGGTCCATTTTAACATTTTTTAGGCCATGAAACATCCTGTGGAGGAGTATTTTGTCTTTCTTGTAGATATCATTGATGTTGCCGTAGATAGTGTAGATATTTGTACATATTTACTTTTTGATTTTTCTAACTTTTCTGATTTTGATCTTGGTTATTTTAATTGCGTATGTGATAATTATGTTGTTGTGTGTAGTATTTATGTAGAGATTTCCTTTGCACTTCAATCTAATTGTGTTGCAGGTACACGTACAGGTGCTGATTCTCCTATCCCCCTTCCATCAGCCACCAACCTTCCATTGCCTTCAACCATTCAGCCACCTTCCATGGACCTAAAGCCACTAACTGAGCACCTTAAATATGTCTATTTAGATGATGCTCAGAAGCTCCCAATCATCATATCTAGCAGCCTATCACTTGAGCATGAAGAGAAGTTGTTACATGTTTTGAGAGGCCACAAAAGGCCATTGGATGGACACTTGATGACCTTCCAGT
Source organism: Glycine tomentella (assembly GCA_007407185.1). Taxonomy (NCBI): domain Eukaryota; kingdom Viridiplantae; phylum Streptophyta; class Magnoliopsida; order Fabales; family Fabaceae; genus Glycine; species Glycine tomentella. The sequence continues at coordinate 390,257 of PYAF01005873.1, forward strand.
AATAAATCTTTCCATATGCATGCATCAGATACACTTGGTGGATGATTCTAGGTTGGTAAGGCAGCCACAAAGGAGATTGAATCCCACTATTCTTGATGTGGTGAAGAAGGAGGTGATGAAGTTACTAGCTGCAGGAATCATCTATCCCATTTCAGATAGCACTTGACCGATGTATTGGGACTACCCTTATTCTTAACTTTGAGAAATGTCATTTTATGGTACATGAGGGTATAACCTTAGGGCATTTGGTCTCTAGTAGAGGTATTGAGTTCGATAAGGCCAAGATTGATGTTATTACTTCTCTACCTTACCCCACTTCTATGCGGGAAGTGTGTTCTTTTCTTGGACATGCATGTTTTTTATAGGAGATTCATCAAAGATTTCAGCAAGATTGCACTGCCATTGTCCAAGCTTCTCCAAAAGGACGTAGACTTTATGCTTGCCCAGCCTTGCAAATAGGCATTTGAGGAGTTGAGGAAGAAGCTTACTACCTCTTCCATCATGCAGCTACCAGATTGGGAACTTCCTTTTCAGCTCATGTGTGATGCCTCTAATTATGCACTTGGGGCTATGTTGTCACGGAGAATTGATAAACTATCCCATGTCATTGCTTATGCTTCACGCTCTTTAGATGCAATCTAAGTTACCTACACCACCACTAAGAAGAAGCTTTTGGCTATTGTTTTTGTGTTAGATAAATTCAGATCTTATTTGCTTTGCTCCCATATTACTGTCTTTACTGACCATGCAGCTTTAAAGTACCTATTGAAGAAGCCTAGTGCTAAACCTAGATTGATCAGATAGATGCTTCTTCTTCAGGAGTTTGATATTAAGATTAAGGACAAGAGTGGTGCAAAAAACTTGGTTGTTGATTATTTGAGCATGATTGAGGGACTTGTTGAGTCCCTTCCTATTAGGGATAATATCCCTGATGAGCATTTGATGCATTTACATCATCACATGTTACAGCTTGGTTTGCTAACATTGTGAATTTCATTGTTGCATTTGTTGTTCCACCTCATGCATCTAGGTCTCAAATAGATAAACTTAAGAGTGATGCTAAATATTATGTGTGGGATGATCCTTATTTGTGGAGGTTTGGTAGTGACCAAGTGATCCACAGGTGTGTACCAGATCATGAGATTTAGTCCATTCTTCAGTTTTGTCATGGCACACTTATCGACGGTCATTTTGGTCCTCAGTAGACCACTAGGAGGGTATTGGACTATGGGTTCTATTAGCCCAACATGTTTAGAGATGCTCATCACTTTACCACCACTTGTGAGTAGTGTCAGAGAGAAAGAGCGACCATTACACATGGGAATGAGATGCCTCAGCAACCCATTATTTTATGTGAGATTTTGATGTGTCGGGTATTGATTTTATGGGTCTATTTTCTGTTTCTAATGATTTTTCATATATTTTGCATGTTGTTGATTATGTTTCTAGATGTGTTGAAGCTAAGGCCACCAAAACTAATGATTCTAAAGTTGTTGTGGATTTTGTGAGATCCAACATTTTTTGCCGGTTTGGTGTACCTAAAGCCATTATTAGTGACCAGGAGAGCCATTTCTATAACAGGTCATTGACTTCTTGCTCCAAAAGTATGAGGTTGTGCATAGAGTTGCTACAGCTTACCATCCCCAAACTAATGGGGAAGCAAAGGTTTTTAATAGAGAGATCAAGCAAGTGTTGCAGAAGGTAGTGCAACCCAACAGGAAGGATTGAAGCAAGCTACTTGAAGATGCTTTATGGGCTCACAAGACCACTTATAGAACACCTTTGGGGATGTCTCCCTATAGGGTGGTTTTTGGCAAGGCATGCCACCTTCCGGTGCAGATTGAACACCGTGTTTATTGGGCAGAGAAAAGTTTTAACATAGCATTTGACGAAGCGGGTATGGAAAGGAAGCTTCAATTGCAAGAACTTGAAGAGATATGCTTAGAAGCCTATGAGAACTCAAGGATTTACAAGGAGAAAGTGAAGAGGCTTCGTGACTCTAGGATTCTTATGAAGGAGTTCCATATTGGCCAAAAAGTGCTCTTTTTTAACTCTCGCCTCAAGCTCATTTCTGGTAAACTTCGATTTAGATGCGATGGACCTTTTGTTATGACTAATGTTTTTCCCATGCTGCAGTTGAGATTAAAATGAAGTTACTGACAAGGTCTTCAAAGTGAATGGTCACATACTTAAGCTATTTTATGAGAGCCCTCAAGTAGAGGAGGAGCTTGTGGCAGACCTCTCTTTGGTCTTGCCAATTTTATGTGATGATGTCCCTTGAATGACACTTGAGGAGTTGCCTTTTCCATTTTTTATTTGTTGTCTCTTTGTTTGCATTTCATTGCATGCTCAGATTGAGGACAATATGCATTTCAAGTGTAGGGGGAAGGATTAAAAAATCTGTTTTATGTTTTCTGTATCTATTGTTATTTTCTATTTCTGTTTCTATTGTTTTTTTTCTATTTTTGTTTTCTATCTTCTATATTTGTTGTTATTTTCTATTTTTGTATTATGTTTTGGTTTTTTGAGTATGTATGTTGTTTATGTTATTATTTTGTTGTATTTGTTTTGTTTTGTTGTTTTTATGGTTTTTAGATACAAAAAATAAATAAAAATAAAAAGTTGTTGTTTTCTGATTTTTGTTGAATTAGGCACTTTTTCATGTTTTTCATAGGATTTCTAACTTGTATAAATTGTGAGAAATAAAGGTTTCATGATTGATGTGAATCATTGTTGCAATTGTTGAAGTGATAAGTAGGCTTGAGAAATTAAATTTAAGGTGAATCATGTGTGATAGAATTACGCCTTGTGAATTTTTAGGCCTTTGTAGATGAATCACATTATTCCATTCATATTCTTTCATGTGTGATTTCACCCTTGTGCTAGATTACTCTATATTTTGTCTTTCCTCTCTTGTCATTCCTTGTTACACATGCATCGATTGAGATGATTTAGGCTTTCTTTCTTTTAGCCACTAGCCAAATAAACTATCCTTGCATTGAATCCATTATCACCCTTTTTGACCCTTTAACCTTTTCTTTATTGTGTAGCTCATTACAAACCAAAAAAGTGGAAAACCATGTTATCCTAACTTTAGGGAGAAAATGGGCCTTGGAATTGTTTTGGGAGTGGGTTTCAAACATGTGTAGGGTATTTGTATTTTGTTTTGATTTGGAAGGAAAAAAAGAAAAGAAAAGAAAGAGTTTAAAAAGCAAAAGTTCAAAGAAAAAACATATAAACAAAGAAAAAGAAGTACAAGCAAAGAAAAAGAAAAGAAAAAATTGCAATAAAAGTGTGTTGTGGTTCATTTTCATCCTTGTAAGTTCTTTTTATTTTTATTTTGTTGTTCTACACCTTGTTTCTTTATTTCTACCCCTCTTTTTACTTGTTGGCTTACTCCTCATTGCCTCTATTTTCGCTTAGTTTTAGCCTAAATATCATTCTCTTATCCACCCTTTACCTAAGGCATACATTACAAACCAATAAAGTCCTTTGATCTTTTGATGCATGTGTATTTCAAGTTGAACGAATTAGAGTCTTGTCAAAATTTGGATGTGCTAGTTACATGTGATGTTTGAGTGTAAACACAAACCCATACACATTAAATGAGGTTGAGTGTTGTTCTTTGAGAGATTTCTATCACCTTGGTGCATTCTTAATTTTAACTTGACTAATTTTTCACTTTGCATTTTGTGATCATGTGTCCATGGATTTTTGTTACCTTGATATCATTTTTCCATTTTTCATCTTTCTCACTTTTGTGCATTGTTAGGATCTGTTGAAAAATGAGTGTCTTGTTCATACCTATCTTTTAGTTTGTGGTTTGATTTTTTTTTCTTAGTCTTTCTTTTAGTTTTGCCTAGGAGTGCAAAAGATTAACTATGAGGTATTTTGATTGAGCGTTTTTAGTTTAATATTTTTCTATTCTTCTTAGCTTATTTGACTTCTCTTGGACTCTTACTTTCTCACTTTAATCTTAGGCAAACAATTGGGCTTGATTGATAATTGTTGCTTATTTTCAAATTTTGTGCTTATTTGACCTATCTTCCTTGCGCAGGACCCAGTGGATACTACAAAATTCCAAATGGATCATATATATCGTCCATGGAAAGATATGAAAAAGAGCTACAATTTTGTTAGAGATAAGCCGAGGCCAATTCTTTCATTTTGAGGGTCATTTTAGACTTGGAAGTCAGCGAATCGGGCTTTGATTAGTGTAATTAGCATAATTAATTAGATTAGATGAGCCTAATCAGGATCCATCCTTTCCTACTGACTTAGTCATTATATATTAGTGTAGTTAGTTATTTAGTTACTTCATTTGGTACAAACGTAATTTTTAGCTTATTGTGTAAATTTTGAGAATTAAAATATTTTCTCTCTTTTTCTCTCAACTATTCTTCATTTCTTCTTCATTTTATTTTTGTTCTTATATTTTCTTGCACAAATTTTACAGCTCTTCCACTAATGATGATCATGGAAGGCTAAACAATCAATCAATCCAAGGATCCAATCCAAGCAAGGAGAATTTGAGTTATTGTTTGGTATTTCAATTTCTGTGTGAATGTTCATTTTCTTCTTCAATCCTCTCTTCGATTTTCATGATTATGAATGTGTTTAGGATTGAAAATGGATTAGGTTATGGATTCATTTCCTAATTTCGAATTTTAATAACAGATTGTTTAAATTATATTTCAATCTGGTTTGTGATTTCAATTGATTTAGGAGTTAATTTGATTGAACTTCTTCTAATGACATTAAATGAACCTTCATAATATGATCATTATCTAAGAAATATGATGATTCACATTGCTTGGTTTGGTGAATTGGATTGATATTCTTGAATATGTTTTACAACATCTTTTATCAATTCTGTCATTTTCTTCATTTTTCTTCAATTTTAGTTTCAATAAAAGTTCCTCTGTTGTTTATCAATGAATTGAAGTTGGAACCAAATTGATCGTATCTTTGAGTCAACCTAGGTTAATCTTGTGCTACAGAATTAGCGTAGTTTTATTTTTTTTTTTGTAGCAATTCTACATTCATTATCAGAACTCACCCTCCAAGTATAAATTTTTCAATAAAACATTTCTCAAAGGACATAGCTAATTCCTTTCCACACATAGGGATGATTCCAAAATAAGATTATCAGTCATCATCATGATCTCATCAACATTCCCTTTCAATTCTCAAAATATTGTAATCTTAATATTTCATTCAATAAATAATAATTTTGTTTCTTCATGTTCATAAAAATTAAGAAGAAATAACATCCATCTATGGTTACATGAAAGAAAGCAGACATATCAAGCAACTAGATAATTGTAACCTTCAACCATTCCAAATTACTCCCTTTAGAGGGCCCAGGCCCCAAGGGTTGTTCTCTGGGCTTATTTTTGCATAGCGAGGCATTTCTCGCTTAGCAAATAAAGTTCCTTAGGTGTTCATTTTCTTGGTGAGACTATGTTCACTCAATGAATAAAGTTCCCTGGGAGTTCACTTGTTAAGCCGTAGAGCAAAATTTCAACATTGACACTTTCACTCTCGTTTAGCACGTGCTCGCAAAGCAAGATATGTGATCTACAAAATCACGTTTTTGAGAGATTTACTCACAGGGGCCATCAATGGCTCCCCCAACACAAAAATCAAGTCCTAAACACTTATATTATATTTCTAACTGATTAAACTCCTCAACAAACCCATCAATCAAGATTTATAATTAAAATCCTTAAATCTCCATCTTGGGGTTCAAAAGGGGAAAAACACATAAATCAAGGGATAGGGAAAGACAAGGGGTAAACATTCACATCTATGAACATGTGGACATGATCTTTGGACACTAGATCTTGGGATCTCTACTTCTTCTCTTGTTGGATGTAAGGGGAGCAACTTGAAGAATGAAGCCTATGACTTAGAAGATTGTTTTGAGCTTTTCACATGCCTTGAAGATTGAAATCCAAATCCAAGTGTATGAGAAGCAAATCTGTTGATCCTTGCATTTGCATGCATATAATCATTTACATGCTTAAGTGTTCTTATCAAAGGATCAAAGCTAGTTCGAAAAGATCTAAATGGGTAAAGTTTTTGGAAAAATGTAATTTCACTGTTTTAATCGATTACCCATAAGATTAATCGATTACTTAGCTCATGTTCAAAACTGGAAAAGCTTTGATGAACAGTTTAATCGATTACATCACGGATTAATCGATTATTTGGCTTGTGTTTACAAACATATTAATCGATTACACATTTCTAGTAATCGATTACATAGTATAATTCAAAAGTAAAACATTGTTGCTTTAATCGATTGCCATTTATTGTAATCGATTACAGAAGCTATCTTGAAAATCATGTTTTCACTAATTTAATCGATTATCATAATTTGTAATCGATTATATAGGCTATTTTGAAAAAGCTTGCTTCACTGCCTTAATCGATTATCAAAGATTGTAATCGATTACACAAGAGGCTTCTGTTATAAAACTTCACTGCATTAATCGATTACAGCTAGGTTTAATCGATTATTTTGTTCGTGGTGAAACCCAGAATTTAGCCTTGAATACTTTAATCGATTAAGTGGTAAGTTAATCGATTACATGAGTCATTTTAATCAATTATTGGGCATGTTTAATCGATTATAGGTTGTTACAAAATTTTGTTATAAATAGAAAGAAGGCTTGGCTTGAAACTTAACTTGAATACTTCAAAATTTATGAATATACACAAGTCTTCACAAAGTTCTAAAGTCTTGAGAAGTGAACCAGTATAAATTGCTTGTGTTGATTTTCTTATCTCTCTCTGTAAGTAATCTTGTTCATTTGTCCTTGGTGGTTTTATCATTACTCAACAAGTTCTATTTTGAGCTATTGATTTCTTAGGCTGAGCAATTTGATTGATTAAAAGCATTTTTGGTTTAAAAGTGATTAAGACCCTTTAACTCTGGTTTTATAAATAATTTTTAAAAGATCAAGTTTAAACCAATTCACCCCCACTCTTTGTTATTGTGGAGGTATTCCTATTGTTTTCAATTGGTATCAAAGCAGGTTCTTGAGTGTTATTCAAGATCACTATTTTTCTTTAAAAAAGAAAATGAATAGCACACAAATCACCTTCAAGGAGGGTGCCTCCCTCAATCGCCCTCTGATGTTTGAAGGAGAACATTTCAGTTTTTGGGAAAATAGAATGAAAATCTTTATTCAATCAAATGACCCAGGAGCTTGGAATGCAATAGAAAAAGGTCATGTTGTTCCTATAAAAACTGTTGGTAATGATATGATTCCCAAAGAATGGGATTAAATGACAGATGTTGAAAATAGAGTGGTTCAATATGATTTTAAAGCTAAGAATATGATTACTTCTGCACTTTCCTCTGACGAATTCTTTAGAACTGTTAATGTGCAAAGGAGATGTGGGAAATGTTGGAAATCACTCATGAAGGTACAAATGAAGTGAGAAGATCAAGGAAGCATGCCTTAATACATGAGTATGAAATGTTCAAGATGAATCCCACAGAAAACATATCTCACCTTCAAACAAGATTCACTCACATAGTAAATCATCTTCTTGGTCTTGAAAAGATTTTTAATGCTGAAGAACTGAATATCAAAATCTTGAAGTGTCTCGCAAGACCATGACAACCAAAGGTGACAGCAATCAAAGAATCGAAAAATCTATCCAAAATGTCCATGGCTGCACTATTTGGTAAGCTTCTTGAGTATGAACTTGAAATGTCACAACTAACCAATGCTGAAGATGCAGAAAAGAAATATAAAAGCATAACCTTAAAAGCTGCATCCTCAAAGGTAGAAAAAGTGGAAGACTCAAGTGAAGAAGATGAAGAGGACAACATGAACTTGATTGTCAAAAAGTTTAGCAAGTTCTTAAGGAGAAACAAGAACAGAAAATTCACAAAGAACAAAAACAACAACAACAACAACAACAACAACAACAACAAAAAGAGTGACAACAACTTACTTGCTTTGAATGTGGTAAGCCTGGACACATTAAATCTGAATGCTCTATCTTTTTGAAGAAGCAACAAGGTGAAAACAAGATAAAGAAAGAAGGAAAGCCTAAGAAAGCCAACATAGCTTGGGAAGATAATAAGTCAACAAATTCTGAATCATCAACTGAAGATGAAGAAGTAAATGTGTGTCTCACTTCCACAATTAATGAAGATGATGATCTCTCATGTGCTGGAACTGAGGTAAGTTCTGAATATGATCAAGTTATTGATGCCTTTCATGAAATGCATAAAGAAGCCAAGAAACTTACAATATCCGATAATAAGCTAAAAGGAAATCTTAGATGGCATGTTGCAAAAATTACAGAATCCCAAGCTAAAATTTGTGACTTGAAAGAAGAAAATGAAAAACTTGTTTCAAGTTACAAAATGAATGGATGTGTATGTGTTTCTTCTTCATTTAATGTTGACAAATACAATATGTTGCAAAAGGAATTTGATGATTACAAAAGAAGTCAAGAAGAAAAATACATGTTACTTCTATCTAAGAATAGTGATTTGATTGATCTTTTAAGAAAGTTTTATAAAGGTAGATGCAACTTAGCTGAAATGATAAGTGTGCAAAAATATGTTGGAGATACTTTTGGTTTGGGTTACAAATAAGGCTCAAAATCTTTTGGCAAAACTGTATTTGTACCACCAAAACAGAAAAATTAAAAGCATATCCATAATTCAAGTATCACTCAAAATACTTATTCAAGGAACTCATTAAAATTTGTAACTTACAACTATTATATGATAAAAGGACATACTTCTTATAAATGTTATGCTAGGAGATTCTATGTGCCTAATGGAGAATGTATTTGGGTGGAAAAGAAGAAGAAAGTGGTTAACCCCTATGGACACAACCTCAATTGGGTACCTTCCTTTGAAAATTGATTTGAATTTTGCAGGTATGTCTAAGAGCAAGATCATCATTATGGTATCTTGATAGTGGATGCTCTAGACATATGACCGGTAACATATCAATGCTCACAAATTTGGCTCTTAAAGATGGTGGATTTGTCACCTATGGAGACAACAACAAAGGGAAGATAATATAGGAGACACCTTTAAAACCAAAATAAGAAATGTTCTTTATGTGGAAGGTTTAAAGCATAATCTCCTAAGTATAAGCTAACTTTGTGATAAAGTGTTCAAAGTGTCATTTAATGACAATTGTTGCATGATATGTGATGGACAAAATGGTGAGGTGATTCATATAGGTAAAAGAAAATATAATATCTATTTACCCTCCATTGATCATGCATTCTTTCACAACACTTCTTGCTTAATAAGTAAAATTGATGAATCTTGGCTGTGACATAGAAGGGATTAACATGCATCATATGGACAAGCTAATTAAAAAGAATTTAGTCATTGGGTTACCCAAACTCAAGTTTGAAAAGGACAAATTATGTGATGCTTGTCAAAAGGGGAAACAAACAAAAAATTCTTTTCAAAGTAAAAATGTTGTTTTTACCTCAAGACCCCTTGAATTACTTCACATAGATTTGTTTGGTCCTTCTAGAATTATGAGTTTAGGAGGTAATTACTATTGGCTTGTCATTGTAGATGATTACTCTAGATTCACATGGACTATGTTTTTGAAATCCAAAAGTGATGCTTTTAATGCTTTTAGAAAACTGGCCAAACTTGCTCAAAATGAAAAAGGATGCAAAATTATCTCAATCATGGTGGAGAATTCTAAAATGAACATTTTGAAAAATTATGTGAAAAAAATGAAATTAACCACAATTTTTCAGCTCCAAGAACAACTCAACAAAATGGTGTTGTGGAGAGGAAAAATAGATCCCTTGAAGAAGGTGAAGAACTCTTCTTAATGAGACAAATTTGCCTAAATATTTTTGGGATGATGTTGTAAGTACTGTTTGCTACACTTTGAATAGATTGTTAATAAGGCCTATTTTAAAGAAAACCCCTTATGAACTATACAAAGGTAGAAAACCAAACATTTCTCATTTGAGAGCATTTGGCTATAAGTGTTTTGTTTTAAATAATGGCAAAGAATCACTTGGAAAATTTGATGCTAAAGCTGATGAAGCTATTTTCCTTGGATATTCATTACAAAGTAAAGCATATAGAGTTTTCAATAAAAGAACCTTGTGCATGGAAGAATTTGTACACGTTATTTGTGATGAATCTAATCCCTCCAAAGAGGAAAAGAAATGTGATATAGATGCAGGTCCTTTGGAGGAGTTCATTCAGCTTAATGATTCAATGGTTAAAGAAAAAGAAGAACCAATTACTAAAGCAAAACAATCAACACCAGTCCAAGAGCCAAAAGATTAGAGAACTACAAGAGATCTCTCCCTTGACAATATCATTGGTGAAGTCTTAAAGGGAGTATCTACTAGATCTTCATTAAGAAATCTCTGATGTAATATGGCTTTTGTTTCACAAATAGAACCTAAGAATATTTATCAAGCCTTAATTTATGAACATTGGATGCATGTCATGCATGATGAATTTAATCAATTTAAAAGAAATGAAGTTTGGGAACTTGTTCCTAGACCTTCTTCTCTCAAACCTATTGGCACTAAATGGATTTTTAGAAACAAACTTGATGAGAGTGGAATCATAGTCAAAAACAAAGCTAGATTGGTTGCAAAAGGTTACAACCAAGAGGAAGGCATTGACTATGAGGAAACCTTTGCACCAGTTGCAAGGTTGGAAGCCATTAGGTTATTGTTTGCATATGCATGTTTAATGGGTTTTAAACTTTTTCAAATGGATGTTAAAAGTGTCTTCTTAAATGGATATATTGAGGAGGAAATATATGTGGAGCAACCTCTTGGTTTTATTGATTTCAAACATCCAAATCATGTTTTTAAACTTAAGAAAGCTCTCTATGGTTTAAAACAAGCTCCAAGATCTTGGTATGAAAGGTTAAGTAAATTTCTGCTTAAACAATCTTTCATAAGAGGACATGTTGATAAAACCTTGTTCATCAAAAGGCAAAGCAATGATATTTTACTGGTTCAAATATATGTTGATGATATAATCTTTGGTTCAACTAATCAAGTGTTATGTAAAGAATTTTCTACCTCTATGCAAAATGAGTTTGAGATGTCAATGATGGGAGAATTAACATTCTTTCTTGGACTTCAAGTGAAGCAAATGAAGGATGGAACATTTCTAAACCAAACCAAGTATTGCCTTAAAGTGATCAAAAAGTTTGAAATGGAGAAAAGCAAAGATGTTGCAACTCCAATGGTAACTTCAACCTATCTAGATTCAGATGAAAAAGGAAGAAAGGTTGATGAGTCAAAGTTTAGAGGAATGATTGGATCTTTGCTGTATTTGACAACTAGTAGACCAGATATTATGTTGAGTGTGTGTTTGTGTGCAAGATATCAAGCAAATCCCAAAGAATCACACCTCAATGCAGTCAAAAGGATCCTCAAATATCTCAAATCAACTCCAAAAGTTGGTCTTTGGTATCCTAAAGGTGCATCACTTAACATTGTTGGTTATTCTGATTCTGATTTTGCAGGGTGCAAATTGGATAGAAAAAGCACTAGTGAAACTTGTCATCTACTAGGAAGTTCACTGATCTCATGGCATTGCAAGAAACAATCTTGTGTTGCTTTGTCAACAGCTGAAGCTGAGTACATCTCTGCTGGAAGTTGTTGTGCTCAAAGTCTATGGTTAAAGCAACAATTGCAAGATTATGGTGTAGAATTAAAAGAAATACCTCTGCTATGTGACAACACAAGTGCTATCAATATTTCCAAGAATCCAATAATGCACTCAAGGACCAAACATATTGAGATAAGGCATCATTTCCTTAGAGATCACATTCAAAAAGGTAATATCAAAATTGACTT
>PYAF01005873.1:402209-417587 GCA_007407185.1 Glycine tomentella
AACAATTGCAAGATTATGGTGTAGAATTAAAAGAAATACCTCTGCTATGTGACAACACAAGTGCTATCAATATTTCCAAGAATCCAATAATGCACTCAAGGACCAAACATATTGAGATAAGGCATCATTTCCTTAGAGATCACATTCAAAAAGGTAATATCAAAATTGACTTCATTGATACTCACAATCAATTGGCTGACATATTTACTAAACCTTTGGCTAGAGATAGATTTTATACTCTTAAAAACATGCTAGGTATCCTTGATGAATCTAATCTTTACTAGCTTGATTGGTATGTGGTTATCTATGAGAAATAGCTTGTTGTTTGATCAATCATCACATATGCTTTAAAATTCCAAGTTGTGTTGTATAATACACTGTTCATTCTGATAAATTCTCTATAATAATCGATTACCTGTTGGAATAATCAATTAAAATCACTTAAAAAGCTTTTCAGAATGAATTTTGAACTCATGTAATCGATTACAGTACCGAGATAATCGATTATTTGGCCTTCGAAAATATTTCAAAAAGCCAAAGTTCACTGGAATAATCGATTATGCCTCAAATTAATCGATTACACATGGTCAAAAATCTTTTCAGAAATAAAATCTCACTGGAATAATCGATTACAGTGAATGGTAATCGATTATATTGACTGAAAAATTTTGTAAAATTTGAATTCTGTTTGTAATAATCGATTACGTAGAGTAAATAATCGATTACAAATTATCTTTTTCAACTGAATCTCACTGAAATAATCGATTATAGCTCCTGTAGAAACTGATTTTGCTTACGAATTAATCGATTACATTAGCTAATAATCGATTATTCTTGGAGTTACTACAAAATCTGTCAGTTTTTCTTGGGAATTGTAACTGCCCAACTGCCACCTAATTCAAATTTGAATCTCTTATGATTCAAAAGATGGAAGGCTTATTGTCCCTACATCATGAGCACAGGGGTGAAACTAATACAGCTTTGGAAGAGATCAAATCTAGGGTAGAAAACATAGAAGCTAGGCTTGTGCTTATGATTTTCCTAACTAATTTAAGCTTCTTGTACTTTCTGACATTGCTCTGTTTTTATTTTATATTTTTTTTCTAATTAATGTACTATTCCTCCTTTTGATTAATGAAGTTTATATGTTTCTCCTTCTCATTATTTGTTGTGTTATTTTTGTCTTTGATAAGCCAAATAGGTGGAGAAATAGAAATATTGATTGACATATTATACTTTGTTGTGCTCTGTTTTTCTACTAAGTTTTGCACAAATAAAAAAACTAATGAATTATCTAATTAAGGGGGAGCAAATGGAGCAAATTAAGTCTAAGGAAGCAACTAATGCAAGTTAATGATTAATGTTTATGCAAGCATATCTCTTAACACTTGTTCTTGGCAAAGAGACTGATTTGTTTTCAGGTTTAAAAAAGTGCAAAGTCTTCTATTTTTCATCCCTCAAAGAATTTCAAAATCTAACAATGGTCAATCAAATATTTGGCATGTTCAAAGCCAAAAAGGGGGAGATTATTGGATATATGGGGAGCAACTTGAAGAATGAAGCCTATGACTTAGAAGATTGTTTTGAGCTTTTCACATGCTTTGAAGATTGAAATCCAAATCCAAGTGTATGAGAAGCAAATCTGTTGATCCTTGCATTTGCATGCATATAATCATTTACATGCTTAAGTGTTCTTATCAAAGGATCAAAGCTATTTCGAAAAAGATCTACATGGGTAAAGTTTTTGGAAAAATGTAATTTCATTGTTTTAATCGATTACCCATAAGATTAATCGATTACTTAGTTCATGTTCAAAACTGGAAAAGCTTTGATGAACAGTTTAATCAATTACATCACGGATTAATCGATTATTTGGCTTGTGTTTACAACTGGAAAAGCTTTAATGTACATATTAATCGATTACGCATTTCTAGTAATCGATTACATAGTATAATTCAAAAGTAAAACATTGCTGCTTTAATCGATTGCCATTTATTGTAATCGATTACAGAAGCTATCTTGAAAATCATGTTTTCACCAATTTAATTGATTACTATAATTTGTAATCGATTATATAGGCTATTTTGAAAAAGCTTGCTTCACTGCCTTAATCGATTACCAAAGATTGTAATCGATTACACAAGAGGTTTCTGTTATAAAACTTCATTGCGTTAATTGATTACAGCTCAGTTTAATCGATTATTTTGTCCGTGGTGAAACCCAGAATTCAGCCTTGAATACTTTAATTGATTAAGTGGTAAGTTAATCGATTACATGAGTCATTTTAATCGATTATTGGGCGCGTTTAATCGATTACAGGTTGTTAATAAACTTTGTTATAAATAGAAAGAAGGCTTGGCTTGAAACTTAACTTGAATACTTTGAAATTTCTGAATACACACAAGCCTTCACAAAGTTCTAAAGTGTTTTTCTTGGTTTACTTACTTCTTGTCCAACTCTTTAACCTTCATGGGTATTGAATGATATTTCGAAAGAGTAAAGGAGAGCATGTTCTGAAAATCTATTTCTGCATTCAACCTTGATTGGTAACTCATATGCATTCATATTCATTGGATCATCAGGTTGTTTCTCTCCTTATTCTTTGAGTGTAATTTCATTTTTATAATTTTTGTTATTTGGAGCTATTGTAAAGGGTTCTTTGAAGCTTGTTCTAGAGTAGTGTTCTCTAGGGAAGAACGTAGTAGTGTTCTCTTGTTCTTGATCTTTAGGAGTCTAATAGGGTTTTAGATTTCTATTCTTTATCTAGAGTTGATAAAGAGAGATTGTTGTAAAGCTTGTAAGAACATAATTTTATAATAGTAGAACTCTAATCTAGTGTTGATTAAAAGAAAATGGATGTAGCTTCTCTTGAGAAGTGAACCAATATAAATTACTTGTGTTGATTTTCTTATCTCTATCTCTTCAAGTAATCTTGTTCATTTGTTCTTGGTGGTTTTATCATTACTCAACAAGTTCTGTTTTGAGCTATTGATTTCTTGGGCTGAGCAATTTGATTGATTAAAAGCATTCATGGTTTAAAAGTGATTAAGATCCTTTAACTCTGATTTTATAAATAATTTTTAAAAGACTAAGTTTAAACCAATTCACCCCCTCTTGGTTATTGTGGGTATTCCTATTGTTTTCATCTCCTTCTTCCTCTTCTTTTGATATTCTTTTGTTTATTCTCCTTTTCTCTAACCTCTTTCTTTCTTTTCTATTTTATGTCTCTAACTTTCCCTTCTCCACTTTACTTAAATCGCAGGTGTGTGTAGCTTGGTGGGCCTTGGCCCACCTTTGTGTTCATCAAGACACAAGAGGAAGAATATGGTATGGATTTGGTGGCTTGCATGCAATGTGGCAAGTAGTGTCACGTAATTTGCCTTAATGAGTTTAATAAGGGGGTTATTTGCATAAGCATTGATTTTGTACTATGTCATGTCAAACTTTGTTTCAAAGATTTTGAGGAGAAATTAAAGGAAGAGTTTACACTTTTATTGGATAATTCAAGGGACGATGCATATTTCCTATTGTTGAAGGCTAACAACTCTCATAAAGGAGATGATGAAGTTCACGTGTTAATGGAGGCTGAGACAATATTGAAGAAAAAAAATTTAATCTCAATATTTTCTCTAAAGGTCAATACAAAAAATTCTGGATTGTAATCTTTTCTAACAACCAAGGAGATGTGACTTATCTTGCTGCACTAAGGGCCATTTGATAGGGAGAAACTTTACATGCTTGGGAATTATGATTCTTGGGAATCACAAATCCTAAAAATCATGTTTCCTGAGAATGAATAAAACCTATTTGGTTCATTATTGAGAATATTTAGATAAGTTTTAGGGGAATCAAAGAATTACTCGATATTTTTACCGGCATTTTAACTATTTACCATATTAAATGAGTTACATGATATTTTTCTGTAGTAAATGAGAAATTAAACTTGCAATCCAAATGGTGGCCTTTACTATGCCTTGTCATTGCATCCAACATGCTCTAATATCTTGCATCCCTGTTCTCCACTATTTCACAGTGATAGAACACACCACTTGGAACTTAACGAATGGACTCACCCGCTAAGAAGACTTTCGATACAAGGGATCCCCATGTCCATGGATTCACCGTTGCCATCGGTTCATCAATTGGCAAGAGAACCAAATCGCGCAAGTAGTAAAACACAGTAAGACCAAGTTTCGTGTCCACAGGGACTTCATTTGTTAAAAAATAGCTTGAGCAACCAAATTCTAAGCAATATAAATGAATATTTGAATTGATTTTAAATCTATAATATAAATTAAAAGTATCATAAAAACAAGGGACAATAGAGACAAGTAGAAACAAGGCACAACTACTGAAACAAAAGCACAAACTCTTAAAGTGCACAAAGAGAGTGTATGTCGGATTATGAAGTTGTTGGGTGTTTGGACTTACTAAACCACTCTTGCTAAATGATATTTCTCTACTCAATATTCAGTTAAGTATTAGCTTGATCCACAAAATTATCCTAATCAAGATTCATCTAGTTAAAGGGCCTAAATCACTTCACTTCACTCCTAATCCCTTAGCAAGTTAAATGATATGACTTGGATCACAACAAGGATTAAAACAAGGCTAATAAACCACATTTTATCCCTAGACATGCATTTTATTAGAACTTACTTCAGTTCGTAGTAGTGATAGCATTTCCCAATAACTCTCACTCTATAAAACATGCATATAGGTAATCAAACCATAAATAAATCAATAATAACAGAAAGTAAGTGATAACACTAGAAATGAACATTAAATAAATAGAAGAGATAGTCACATCAAGAGCTTCTAGTGCACCCAACCCCCAACAATGGGTGAATTAGCCTTTCATTGTCATGAGAAGCCTTACAAGAGAAGAAAACACAAGGTGGGAGAAGAAGATAATGATTCACAAGTCAAAACTAACCTAAGCTCTGTATTTTCATATTTTTCACTATGCCCTAGAATGATCATCTATAATCCCAAGGGAATGTCCTTTTATATTGGTCCCAAAGCCTCTGCCTTGTCACTTCAAGGTGAGGTCAAACTCGCTGGATGAGTTCTTCAAAATTTCAAGAGGCACTTCATATGCGCTTCTTCTCGCTAGTCAAGTTTGTACTCGTTGGGCGAATTCTTCAACAATTGAATTTCTACAATTCTTTTCCTACTATAGTGGCCTTTATCTACTCATTGGTAGAGCTTATACTCACTGGGCAATTGCTTCAAATGATGTGGCACTTCTCTTCCGCTCTAGAACTACCATGTGGCCTTGTCTATGCACTTGGACTCGTTGGACGAGTATAATTTGTTGGGTGAGACCTCATGGATTACAACTGCATTTCGTGCTCTAAAAACCTTGACAAAAAAAGTAGAAACTAATAGAAAATATTAGAATTGTATTTACAGCCTAAGATTCTATAAAACTCTATTTCCTGACTAAATTGAGGCTAAACTAAAACAAAAAATTCAGGAAAATTAGATAATTGTTATGTTATTTTTAATTCAAATAAACATATGCACAACAATTATCACCATCTTACTCATCTGAGTTGGTTACCACGTTGAACTATCGGCTTTGATACCAATTGTTGTGCATTAGAGGGGGGTAAACTTCGGGGATATTTACACCAATGCACCATGAACAACCATATAAGTAAAGTTGACACCAGACTTTAACCCAAAACCTTAACACTCGATTTTAAGTGTCTTCTCCTCACTCATATGGTGCTCAACTTTTCATTTTTATCCAATATAAGACTTCACCTCACACTCGTACCCCAACATGTAACAAAGTGTATTTCATGTTTCCTCTCCTCTATTCTCGTCAAAACACAAGGAGGAGAAAAATGGCATGGATTTGGTTATTGCATTCATGCAATGTGCCAAGTTGTGTCACATTAACTGCCTTAATGATTTTAATAAGGGGGATATTTGCACTAAATCCTTGGTTTTGTATTGTGTCATATCAAACTTTGTTTTAGGGATTTGAAAAGACATTTAAGGAAGGGTTTACACTCTTATTGGATAATTAAGGGATTGGTGTACATTTTGTACTTTTGAAGGCTAAGAACCCTCATAAAGGAAATGACGAAGTTCACATGTTAAGATAGGTTGGGAAGATATTGAAGAAAACTTTTAATTCCAATATTTCAACCATAAATGAAGACATATTGTTAATTACATGAAACCCATAGAAGTTATACTTAAGATGAACCTAAGCTGGTGATCTCTATACAAAAATTAGACCCATGAAAAGAAAAGAAGAACATCACTCTAAGTCCCTAGCTCGCTCCATCCGCCACGCCTCCTAGAGGGAGATCCACCCTAGACGTAATCTACTCCCCACATACGTCAGATACAGGATCATCACAGGCATGAACCACACATACAATATCCAAGGGTAAGCTCACCAGTACAAACATGCATATACAGACAAACTAGAACAATTTATGTATAAGGTTTCTTTACAATCATCAATAAACACCCAAAATAACCTTTTCTTATCCATCTCAACTAAAATATACAACATATAGACATCACTCAATATGATCATAATACAAGTCCTTAAGTATCAACAACGACATATATCAATTACTCATCATCAAGAGTCATAAACATCATGCATCACATAAACCATAGTTAACATCAACATTCATAAATTCTCATCAAACACAATCATCACAACTGATACACATCGACAACCAACCATACCAAGGTCATCACTACTGACATACACCAGCAACCAACTAGCAATACTACAAAAGATACATTTTACGACGCGCAATCTAAGACGGTTGTAAAATAACCGTCTTAGAATGACAAGTGGTGACAATCTAAGACAGGTGTAGAAAAACCGTCTTAGAAGTGCAATGTTCAAAGACGGTTATTGTACAACCGTCTTAAAAATCAATTATACAAAAATGGTTTTTGAAATACCGTCTTTGAAAACCATGTTTCAAATGCAGTTTTCGTCAACCGTCTTTAAATTTGCGCTTTTCTTTCAAATTTTGAATCACAGAACCTGAAGCATGTGTGGCTGTTTCACTTCCTTTTCTCTAAGACCATTTCGCTTCCTTTCTCTTTCTTTCGCACCTCATTCCAGAGCACATTATAGCCCTAGACAGCCTAGTCAATGTAAACTCACTCTTCTCAATCACAGTCTTCGTGGGCCAGCACAGCCTCGAGAACTGCTCCTCCTGCAATGCTTGTGTTGCCAAGAAGCTTCTCGTCTTTGAAGTTGTCTACTTCAGCTTCTTCCTCTTCTCCTCACTGGTGGAATAGGGGCTGAAGCTGGCGCTGAGTAAGTTTATGAAAGCTCTTTAGACTCTAAGTAATGTATTAATAGGTTTTGGTTTGTTAATTTGGTACATTTCTTCCAATTGGTTTATGTGTTTCAGGTATGGAACCTTGAAACCTTGCGGTGTTTACAAACACTAACAGAGCATTCATTTTTCTCTTTTCTAAACTTTCCTTCTTCCATATTTTTTTTTATATATATATTTTTATATAGTTTACAATAAAATATTTAATTTATAGATCCACTAAAACTCCTTTTTACCACTATCATCGAGTCCTCTGGCTATCCATCCACTCTAGCGTTGTTGCGTTGCATAAGTGTCTCCATTTACGAGCCCTATTGGCAAGAAAAAACCTAGCCACCGTGCTCCAAAACGACGCGAAGCCCATAATCAGAGCTGGCATAGCTGCAGCTACTAATTCCCCGTGAGTTGCACGTGTACACACTCCCCGATCTCGGTTACGACTATGGTGCTCTGCAGCCAGCCATCAGTGGCGAAATCATATAGCTACACCATCAGAAGCACCACTAGACTTACATCACCAACTACAACAAGGCCCTCGAGCAGCTACAAGAGGTCATCACCAAGAAAGATTCCTCCGCCGTCGTTAAGCTCCAGGGCGCCATCAAGATCAACAGCGGAGGTCCGATTCCTTTTCTCATTTTCTCTTTGGATTTCGTCTTTCTTTCTTTTTAATCATTTAGATGATAAATTACGGCTACTGAAAATCGATTCGTGAATAAGTAAGAGTGGATTGGTTTAGGTTGTTGTGGATTAGAAGTTTGTTGACATTTGTTGATATAATGAAATGGATATAAAATACAAGCAGGGGATTGAGATACGTTGATGTGATGTTGGTAGACTGGTAGTAATTAGTCAAAGTCAAATATTGAATTTATGTTAGGCACTGATGATCGGATACTTAAAGTTGATAACAAATTCGTGTTGTATCTAGACTGGAATGAACTTGAATTTTAAAATGGTCAGCATATCCATATTGTACCCAATACCAGTACTTGTGTGTGTGGTGTGTGTCAAATTATTTGCTTGGATAGAGGAGGGGTGGTTGGTGTCTAATGCCTATAGTAGGATGGATTGGTTGGTGCAAATGAACAAAACTTATCCAAACAGGGCCTTTACCTTCTTATTTTCTTTCTCTTTTAAGTACTTATGGAGAAGTTTATCCAAACAACACCTACGTCTTCTTTTCATATTTACCCCTTGTGAGAAATTATGCCTGGTTTCAAAATGAATCAAATAAATTTTTTACTGATGAAGCAAGGATATATTTTCCATGATTTAAAAAATTGCTTAATTTAGCTCATGTACAATTAAGAATGTTTATTGCAGGTCATGTCAACCATTATATTTTCTGGAAAAATCTAGCTCTTGTTCGTGTAAGTTTTTTTACCTTGATCTTGTTTAATGAGTTTACAATACCATTAAATATGAGTTTACAATACCATTAAATAAGTTTTACCTGTAAGTAGTACGCATGCTCCCAAACATCAATACCAAGCAATGGAACCAAATTTGGTCCCTTAGTAACCAGTGGGTCCTGCAAATAAAATGTTCAAAATTACATCTGAAAATTAACAAACCAGAAAAAAAATTGGATGCACAAAGCATAAACATGATTCAATAAAGCTAAAAAAATGAGAATGAGGATTGAGAAAAGATGAAAAACTTTGACAGAGGTAATATGATTTTCTTATCAGCTTTTAATGAATAAATTACATGCGTCAAGGGATATATATAAAGCTACATTCTTGAGTACCCTTTGTAGAGAATGAAAACTATATATGTAACTTGCAAACTAATCCTTTACAACTCAACAAAACACTAGAAAATAGCTCACGTATAATTAAGTGATTATTTCTCAACAATTGGAAATTAAAAAGCAACAGGTACTAGATATTAAAAACAAAGAAAGTTAAACTCCTAAGTTTTAGCACCAGACTGTAACAGTAAGTTTACTCCAAATTGTGAATATGTATATAATAATATACATATTATAATATTTGGTTTATATATGGTATTGAGTAATAATTATGTTATACCTATTGATATAAGAATATTTCGCTAACCCAAAATAGGCAAGACCAAAAAATATAAAACACGGCAGGGACAACATTCTAGCATTATTATGGAAGTAACTTCTTGGACTATGGCTTGAGTGAACCTAATCCTATGGTTCGTGCAATTGTTGACAAGGAAAAGGATCGGCACCTCTCTCACATAGCATTTAAGGTTTGTCTCGCCTCTCTACAGGATTTTTTTGTCTTAAATACTTTTTTTACGGCTACTTGTAGGTTGCTGCTATATTGTAAGTGCCTGGTTTATAAGGATGTTATAGATTTATTTTATTTGGCTTTGACAAATGGAAAATTTTAAACTTAAGAAACTTATGCTCTCCAAAAATAAATTATATTTTATACTTGTAGGTTACTAATCAAATTAATGTCATCTTATGTGCATTGAGGAATTATTTTGGTCCATATTCTAATTTCCTCTACCAGTTCCTTCATTTTTTATAAGGTAGAAAATATTGATGATTTCTTAGTTCTTGTGCAAATATGCTTGTTGCTTTGGTGGTTTGTTTAGGATAACGGTATGCTATGGACTAAATCTCTCTTGTTTGTTTTCATTAGGTCTAAGAAAGTTTGGCCCCACATTCAGTATATTCCCATGCCTCTTGGAATGATTGTAATCAAATCATTCACTGAATAATTTTAATTGAGAACTCTTGCTGTAATCTCTAATCTATTTTATATTTTACTTAATTAATCAACATGGAGAAGATATTGGAATGCCATGAAAGTTATGCCTATGCAGAGAGGCAACTAGTAGCAAATGATTCTGATCATGAGACACAGGTTTGTCATGAAATGTACACACATTCAAAAACAAGCATATAATTTGTCTCTTGCATCAAAATTCTCTAACGGCAATTAATACTACTGCAAACAAACACAAAGTTGGGTCTAAATTGTAGGAGTTAATTATATGTGGTGCAGTCAAAACCAATATTTAAATATCATACCTGGCAATTAAAATAAACTAAGCACTAGCTTTATACATGTACATTGTGCAGGAAAACTGGACCATTGAATACACTAGATTGAAGGCAAAATTTGACCTTTTATAGAGAAACCACATATAGATAAGGACCTGTAAATATTTGTCACTGGCATATGATTCATAAATGATGCACAGACTTGTACTTTTTATATTGGCTATATGATACTTGATATAAAAGTTAGTTCTTTTGTTTATTGTTGTTGCCATTAAAGGGTGTCCCTGGCAATCCAGTGCTTTTACAGGACATGCTCTTGTAGTTTTCTTCTTTGACATGGATTAAAGTTTCTTGGTCAGTCAACTCCTATTGTAATTCATTCTTAGTTTCAATCTGGTGCTAGATGTTAGAGACTGTTAAGAGTTAGTAAGGACTATTAATCAATTAGTTACATAACTGTAAGTCAGCATGTTACTGCTAGATTAGATCTCTGTTCAAAGTATAGCAATTATAAATATATTGTTTCTATTATGTTGGTATGTCCTGCATATCTATTGTTCTGCTCTTCAAGAATAGATGTCCAACAACAATGTTGGATGCTTGATGTATGATCAAACTCTCTCTCTCTCTCAGGATGCCTATGATGTCTGAAGCACCCCAAGGAAGAAGAAGATCACAACAGGACTACACAACACGAGTGGCGTGCAGTGTGTGCTGTGTGAATGGACAAGAGAGAGTCAGAATGTGTGTACCTTGCACCTTGGTGATACCTCTATTTATTCTTACTGACCTGTTCAAAATAAAGGAAACTCCTGCCAATTCTTGATCATAATCTTCAATAAGATGAGCAGATATCTTCAATATTTTCCATGCAAATATTAACCATTACTTCTCTTGATTCGGGTGATTATTTAGGACCTGATTTCCCCTGAAGTTTGCCAGAAATCACGGTATGTTGATTGTATTGGGCTTCTTGGCCTTTGGCCCAATATTAACATCCGTAACAGTTGCCCCTCATCCCGGTTATCGATTAATCTGGATGACCGGGGTGATTCCTATATTGAGATGATGTAGAGTCATGACCGGGACGATTATCTCGGCCAAGTCGGCTAGGCTACCAAGTTTTCGAGATTGATATCTTTCTCGGTCTACGTTTGCTACCTCGGTGAGGCTCTTAAGCAGTGGCCACTCGTTTTCTCCACAAGAGCCAACCTCTTTTCCTGATCCCTAACTTTAAGATAATGAAGCCTTCTTACTGTTTTTTGGACATGTGAAGCGACGCGCCTCCCAGGCATTTAATGCTCTGTCATTTCTTTGCACCTTTCAATCATGACTACCCTGAGCCAATTTCCATTTTGCCCCTGCCTTTTAGTAGACTGGTCACTATTGCCCCAATGGTGAGCCACGTTTGTCAGTTACTTGTTATCATCGATTCGAATTTTAATGGTTACCCTTTTCAACATTATGGGCTTCGACGGTTACCTTTCATCTTTATAGGCCTTACCTTGTCATTTCTTCCACTATTTTCAAAATCCATAGGTCATTTCTCTTCTCCTGTCTGCCCTTACTCCAGTTTTTCATTCTTTGTCTTCATATTTGGTGCTTCAGCCTTTCCTCTCCAGAGTCCTTCTACTCCAGGTACCTTACCTTTCTTCCCTGTTTGTGATTTTTGCATTTTCATTTTCAACATTGTGCTTGTTTCATTCTAATTACACTTCTCTCTTCTTAGCCTTATTTCTAGGTTTTGCCTTCCTTTTTCTATTTCTTCAAAGTTCATCTTTATCCCCTGTTCTTTTTCTCTTGCGTTTCAAATCCCTTATAACCTTGTGGAAATGGGATTCATCCCTGAGGAAGAAGCACACATTCTTAGGACAATTTCCCCTTATTCAGCCTTTTGGTTTTTTGGCGTACCTCTCAGAGGAAGAAAAAACCAAACGTTTTTTTACGCCCTCCTTCTGGTGGTTCCAAAGCTTCCAAAAACCCTTTGGCCAGAAAACCCTCCTCTTCTAAAGTTGTAGCAAGCTCTGGTGTAGGGTCCAATAGTGAGCCCAGGGGTCCCTCTGTGACCCCTTCCGTCCTTTCTTTAGTGCCACGTTCTGTAGAGCCTTGCCCTGAGACTCGGTTTGAACCATGTCCGAGGTGTATGGATAGGTTCATGTACCTGGCTAGCTCGAGTTTTGACAAGCAAGCCGACGACGTATTAGATGCGTGTCGGCATAACTCGGTAGTCGTCATCCCACCTATGCCCCGGCGCAGAACCGAGGTGCCGCCTGAGCGTATTAATGCCCAGGCGTTGGTTGATACTTCAAGCCTTGCCGTCGGTTTTCCAGGTATCTTTACTGATCATTATTTTCTTTCTTTATTTTGTCGTAGGTCATCATGGATGTCACTTCCATGGAAATAGTTGTACAGTCTCGGTCAACCAGTTCCCACACTGACAGCCCCTCTCCAACCCTGATAGCTAAGTTTCCCTTGGTTACCTATGAGGTTCTTAACACTTCGTTCACTATGAGTCCGGAGAGCGTAGTCGCTCTCCCTATTGGGAACCAAGAAGGATTCTCAATTCGCCATCCCGGCCCCCATGAGCCGATCTGTTCTTGTGCTGAACAAGGCGAACCTAACTTTTTCTTTTTCTGCACTGACATGGTCACCCGCTTGGGTGTCCGCTTCCCCCTTTCCGAGTTCGAGATGATGCTCCTAAAGCATCTGTCTTTAGCTCCTTCCCAACTTCACCCGAATGGTTGGGCCTTTGTAAAATCCTTTGAGGATTTGTGTATAAATTTGGGAATCCCTTGCACGGTTCCCATTTTTATGTATTATTTTTCCGCTCATACTGGCCGCATTGGCCGAGAGCCTTCTAATCGGAAAGGATGGACTTCCTTGAGGAGTCGTCCTAAGCGCAAGCTTTTTCCACTTTTTACTGAATCTTTTAAGAGGTTCAAAAATAATTATTTTCGAGTTTGTGCCAAACCCGACCAACAACCTTTTTTCCTCCAAGGGCCAGAGTCTGCCGGGGTAAAGTGAAAGTTCCCGCTTTACTAGACTCGTGCCCATCATGAATTCCAACCTACCTTCTACCATCATGATGAGACGGGGTTGTCAGATGCGGATGCTTATGCGGTCATCTAGATCGACACCTTCCGAGAAAGCCAGGGTTTTTCCGACATTCCTCCTACTCCTCATAACGGTTAGTCTGAATTTTGAAGTATGTTGTATCGCTTTTTTATTTCTTGTGTTGTTTCGTTTTGCAGCCATTGAAATGGAAGATCAAACCAGCGACCTAAGACCTCGGTCCCGCAAGACTTCCAGTGCCCCAAAGCCGGCCTCCGGCGCCAACGAAGTTCCTCCCTTCTTCACAAAACTCAAGAAGAGGAAGATGACGAAGTCGACCTCGACCGTTGTAACAGCGGCCCCGGCTGCTCCCATCCAAGCTCCTCCTACCGACGTTGCTGGTGGCCCTTCTTCTCCTGCTCCTCCAGCCACTGATCCTCCGGCCACGGAGCCTTCTACGATCGTGCTCCCAGAAGCCCTGAAGTTGGAGCTCGGCCATTTATGGGAAAGGGGAACTGAAGAGCTTTTTCCTTTTATCCGGGCTCCCAAGCGCTTTGCTGACTCGATCCTACTTTCCAACGAGGATATCCAGCAGCTCCAACAAATGCAGCTCCATGCTTACCAGACTGCTTCTCTTGTTGACAGTCTAGTCACTTTGAAGACTAGATACAACAGGAGTCAAGAAGAGTTGGTTGCCGCCCAAACCAAGACCCAGAAAGCCGAGGAAGAGTTGCGGCTTGCCCGGGAAGGGTTTGAGTGCGATCTTTAGGCTGCCCGTTCGAGACTCAGCAGGCTCTTGCCAAGGCCGCCCTTGTGATCGAAAATCTTAACGAGGTCAAAACCATGTTTGAGGGTGCCCAAGCCGAGGCTAAGAGAGCTGAGTCCAAATTCTTGGAGGCGAAGAAGGAGGCGACCGAGTTGCGGGAAACGATGTTGTCTGTGGCCGAGGACTCTTTCAACAATGCCTTGGTGCAGGTCCGATGTCTCAATGCTGGAATCACTCTGAATGTTGAAGGGTTGCACTTTCAATCATTTGTTCGTGATGGTGCAGTTATTCCCTATTTTAAGCAAGATGATTCTGTTGTCGAGGCCGGGGACGTGCCCGAGACTGGTGTTGAAGAGACCTTGGCTCCTGGGGGCGGTGTTTGAAGGGCCGGGATGTCGGTTTATCTTGTATTTTTCGCCTTTTTATAATCTTTGAACAAATTTTTACTTTTGAACAATTTTTATTCTGCGCAATTGAAATACAATTGCTTCTTATAACAGCGTTCTTTTTATAACTATTTTAAATGCGCATTTAAATATTCGTTTGGCTCCAACGGCCAAGTATCATATCGTCTGAATTACGCGATGGTTTTCGATTCTCGATTTTCATTTCAAGTTATCGTTGGTGTATCAAGGCCGCTGTAGACCGTGCCAACCTGATCAGGGTTTGGAAACACCTCAGATCCGCATGGGACGATATGTATAACACGTATAAAAATATTGTTTCAAAAGGACTCTATCGATTTATGACTTATAAATATCAAGATATCGTTCCAAAGGAAATTGTCAATTCATGACTTGTTTATTCATAAATATCAAACTTTATTTGCTTCTATGATCCCGATGAAAGAGATTACATGAAGTGATGGTGTCGAAACAGTCTGCCCCCACCCCTCTTAATTAACGGGAAACACATAGACAATAACATGAACATCTCTAACTATAGTATGTCTTCAGTTTGTCGACATTCCACGTGCGCTTGATTGCATTTTTATCCAGTGTCTCCAGTATGTCTTTTTTGTTGATCTGGGAGATTGCTGAACTAAGGGGGAGCTCTTGTAGATTAAGGATTTGTAAAGACTTGGAAAGGTTTTGGCTTTCAACATGCTTGAAGGCTTGAAGGCTTGAAGATCAAAATTATGATTAAATGTAAAAGGAAAGGAAGCCTTCTGATGATCCAAGTTCTTATATGCATACCATTGATAATCATTCATGCATTACATCATAAAAGCTTAAGCA
>PYAF01005873.1:425663-456392 GCA_007407185.1 Glycine tomentella
TTTTTTTTGAAATATTAGATTCAAAGTCGGTTATTTAAAAAAACCGACTTTGAAAGCCCATTCTCGATTTTCTTTCATTTTTTTTTTTGAAATATTACATTCAAAGTCGGTTATTTAAAACAACCGACTTTGAAAACCCATTCTCAATTTTCTTTCATCTTTGTTTTTTTTTTTTGAAATATTAGATTCAAAGTCGGTTATTTAAAACAACCGACTTTGAAAGCCCATTCTCGATTTTCTTTCATTTTTTTTTTAAATATTAGATTCAAAGTCGGTTATTTAAAACAACCGACTTTGAAAGCGCATTCTCGATTTTCTTTCATTTTTGTTTTTTTTTTGAAATATTAGATTCAAAGTCGGTTATTTAAAACAACTGACTTTAAAAGCCCATTCTCGATTTTCTTTCATTTTTGTTTTTTTTAAATATTAGATTCAAAGTCAGTTATTTAAAAAAACCGACTTTGAAAGTCCATTCTCGATTTTCTTTCTTTTTTTTTTGAAATATTACATTCAAAGTCGGTTATTTAAAACAACCGACTTTGAAAGCGCATTCTCGATTTTCTTTCATTTTTGTTTTTTTTTTTGAAATATTACATTCAAAGTCGGTTATTTAAAACAACCGACTTTGAAAGCTCTTTCCGATTTTCTTTCATTTTTTTTGACATATTAGATTCAAAGTCGGTGATTTCAAATAACCAACTTAGAATCTTCATTTTGTTTTTTTTAAAAAATTATTAGTTTCAAAGTCGGTTATTTAAAACAACCGACTTTATATAGGCCATTCTCGCTTCTCCCTCAGCCATTCTCGCTCAGTGCCAATTTGAAACTCAAATTTCAATTTGAATTTCGAATTTGAAATTCCAACAACCTTATAAATTCCAACCTGACGTTCTCTCTTTCACATTAAAAATCAAACCTCCTTCCTTCCTTCTCTCTCTTTCTCTCTTTCTCTTCTACGCTTCTTTTTTCCTTTCTCCGTCGATTCTACTCCGCCGTTGCGCCGTTACCACCGCACCACCACCGCTTTGGCTTTAGGTTGTCCGCTTTTGCATCTTCTTCCTCTCCTCTTTTGCTTTTGTCTAGTAATTTCTCATCTTTTCTCTCTTTCTCCTCTCTCACCTTCAACCATCGTATTCCTTCTCCCTTTTTTTCTCTCATTTCTTTTTTATTTTCTCTCCCTGCCTCAGTGAATCCCATCTCTCTTCCTCTTCTGCCATTAAACCATTTTAGTTTGCTATGGTGGTTCTCCTTCACTTTTATAAAAAGCCCCAAATGTTTGAACCCGCAGCAGCAGAAGAAACAAAACTGAAACCACTATAACCTCTCGAGTTCGCGATTCAGGTTCGGTCCCGTACGATAAGCTTCTAAAAAAAATATGACATTCAAAGTCGGTTATTTAAAACAACCGTCTTAAAATGGTCAATATATAGTCTTTCAAAGTCGGTTATTTAAAAAAACCGACTTTGTATCTAAGTTTCTAAGTCGGTTTTTTTAAATAACCGACTTAGAAAAGACTATTTTTTTTAAAAAAATAAAAAATAAAAAATTTTCAAAGTCGGTCCTTATAAAACCGACGTTGTTCGCTAACCTTTTTAACGTCGTCGGAGACAAGGTCGGTTCGGAAACCGACTTTGTATGGTCCAAATAACCGACCTTGAATGCTAAGAGAGAAAAGAATCCGAACAGTTACTTGTTTGATTACAAGAGAAAAAGTCTCATTATAATCATAACCAAGTTTCTGATGAAATCCCTTTGCTACAAGCCTTGTTTTGTATGTTATTATTATATGTACAGTTTCTTATGCTCTGTTATCCTAACTGCTCCATGAAGGCGCTGATCCTTTGCCATTTAGAAGATTGCGTGGACTCGGCACTGATCGTCACCTTCAATTGCCAAGAGGTCACTATTCTTTTACTTTTAAATGCTGATTTTTCACTCTTAAAACTTAGATTCCCTGAATTACAACCATATTACGGTAAACCTTTGGTAATTTTAACATACCTATTCCTATTAATTTGGTTGTAAAATTAAGGTATAAATCGAAATAGTTACATCATTCTGTAATTGTCATTATTTTTGATAATTTTTATTACTGCAAATTATTTACTTAAAAGAAATTTATATTATATTGCGTAGTTTTGTGTCTATGATCATATGTATTTCGTTGGATTTTCTATTTTTTGTAGGTATCAATCATATTGCGGATCAAATATGTGGCCTTGGCACCAAGCAGTTTGAGATTAGTGTTTGAATGCATGGTGTGGATATATATCCTGCAGCTTCTTTTTCATCTACTTTTTAATTTGAAGGATCTTGTCTTAATAAACTTCTCATATACAGTTGTTTTCAATGGAACAAACCACTAAAGGCATGTATATAGAATTATTAGTTTTGAACAATATTTCTAGCATATTACTTGTACAAAAATTTCAATATCTATGCTATTAGGAACCCAGTTCATCTTTTATTTGTCTTAAAGCAATATTCTCAATTCATTATTAATACAACAATACTGCTGCTAATATAGTTTGAATTTGGGAAACTTATTTGGAGTAAACCAAAGCTGCAGGTGTGGTTCGCCAGATAGCTTCAGGATTAGAGAGCTAACATTGTCCACAGAGACTTGAAGCTTGAGAATTGCCTTTTCTTGGTTGTGAGGAAGGATTCTCCTCTTAAGATCATGGACTTTGGGTTATGTTCTGTTGAGGAATTCACTGACCCAGTTGTTCATTGATTATGTTTCATTTGCATTAATTTTGGGTAAAGGATATTGCTTTGAGACTTAAAGCCACTGTCAGTGATGCAAGTACTTTGGTTGACATGTACTATTCAATAGGAAGTTTGGTTCTTATAAAGGTAATTCTCTAGACTCTACACGAATTGGTAGTTGGTAAACCCAGTGGGTTGTTACGTGAGTTTTATTAGAATCATCTGGGGATTCCGTGGTGCATTGTTGAAGATTACTTTCCTGTCCTTTATACTCATAGTAAATTGGGCTTTCCTAGTCATCCTGCAAATCTAATTGATATGTAAAAAGTCTGTTGGTCCTAATATTAATCTAATATGCCAAAATTTCTTATGTTATGTTATTTTAAATAGTGGAAATGCCTCTCTTTTGGGGACTGCTTTTTTCTTTACTTGCATACAGCCATTTGATGTTATGTTTCATTATGGTTTGTTCCTTCATTTGATCACTTCCTTCTACGTAAACAGGATCAGGCTTCTGATGTTGATGTCCTTCTTACTGATGCCGATGGGATCTTCCATTCAATCAAGGTCTGTTTTTATTGTCTTTTGTATTGAGTAAGGTAGGAACTTTTTTTGTTTCTTGATAATTACCATTCTGGTCTTGTCTAACATGGTGACAGGAGATTCCCCCTGTTTTATTCATTTTTGCTTCACAACTTACATAAGTTTTTGTTGCTGCAATTGCACTTTAAACTGTCATGTGCAATGTGATTTCATGTCCTGCATTATTGGCAGGCTCTGAGCCAAAGTGATGGAAGATGGCGTTATAGTTCTGATAATCCAGAGTCTAGTACCTATGCTACTGGTAATGATATATATGGAAATGTGTTGAGGTTTTTTGTTCTGCATTGAAACCAGCATTATGAAATTCTTGGAAATATTGTTGTTTATCTATAATTATAACTTAAGCTATTCATGTATTTCATAGGATTAGCACTTGAAGCACTAGCTGGAGTGATCTCATTAGCATCTTCTGAAATTGATCAGTCTAGGGTAAAGTCTGAGTCTTAGATTGGTTGCTTGACTTGCTTCAGTATTTTAAACTTTTAAATCTTGCTTAGCTGAAAAGTTTCAAATTGTGTCTAAATTCTAACAATTAATGCAAATGAAAGTATTTGCATTATAATAGTATGCCAAATAAGATTTTTATCCTTCATAATTCAGATGGGTACATTAATTCATTATGCAAGCTTCTATATGTTTACATTAATTACTTACTACTATTTTTAATTAACCTCGTCAAATTATTAATTGCTCATATTTACATTAATTACTTACTTCTATACATTTGCATTAATTACTTATATTATTCATACTCAACTAACTTTTTTATTTATAAAAATAGTCTTTTTTTTATTTAATGTTTAAGAGTTTATAAATTAATAAATTGATTATTGAAAAGAAAAAATATTCGTAATAAAAATTAAATAAATTTAATTAAGACGATTTAAGGAAAAATCGTCTAAATTTAAATTAAATTTATTTTTTTAAAAGAATGTCATTTCTAAGACGGTTCATCGGAAAACCGTCTTAGAATTTAACCATTCGCAGACGGTCATACGTAGGAACCGTCTTAGAACGTGTGGTTTTTTTTTCATTTTTAATTCCTTCTAAGGCGGTTCACTGAGGAACCGTCTTAGAATGTAATGATACTAAGACGATCTTACCTAAGAATGCATGGTTTTCATTTTTTATTTTTTACTCCTTCTAAGACGGTTTATTGAGGAACCGTCTTAGATGCGCGTTATTTTATTCTTTTTAATTTTTCACTCCTTCTAAGACGGTCATCTGTAGGAACCTTCTTAGAATGCATGGTTTTTATTTCTTTTTTTTATTTTTTTCGCTCCTTCTCAGACGGTTGGCCTAGTAAACCGTCTTAGAATCCTACATACAAAGACGGTTGCGTAACCATCTTGGAAAGCATGCACTTTCAAAGTCGTTTGATACAAGGACGGGTCCTCAATTGCCCTAGAATGTGTTTTGGAACCGTCTTAGAAAAGCCTTTTTCTAGTAGTGTAGGCCACCCCAAACTCAGACATCAACACTGACTTTACTCCATGGAGTTTCAACGCAATATTAGTGATCTCCCATAAGCCTTATCCCCTAGCATTGTATTCACCTTTAACTATTCGGGGAGTCTCTTGGGCTGACCCTACCAACAAAGTGAGGTTTTATCGAATATAGACAAGTATGGGTATTAACTTACCTATGCAGGTTTTTAAGACCATGCATCCAATATTTTAAAACCCGGATCAACCCAGCCAGTCCGATAGATCAGACCATGAACCGGGATTGGACCGGGTCGGGTGACCATTTGGATCAGTTGTGCTATCAATCCGAATCCACCTAGATGACCCGGTTGGGTTATGGGTGACCCATCAACCCAGACCGAGTCAGCATTTAAAAAAAAAACTTTTTTGTCAGCGCCGCTTCGATCTTCTCCTTTTGAGCACTCATGTCACGGTCGTCTATGCTTACGGTTGGGGGTTCGGCCTGGGGGGAGAAGGGTTTATCTGTGGGAGCGGGGTGTGTCTGTTTCGGGGTGGGGGAGGATAGTGCTTGGCCAAACGAAAATGGATTTTCGGGAGGGGGGTGAGGGGTGGAAGGCCAAACAGTGGAGAGGGGGCTGTAACGATGATATTTGGGGGGCGCTGGTAACGATGGTATCTAGGGGGCTGTAATGATTTTTTTTTTGGGAGAGGGGTTGGGGTGCATGAACGAGGATTTTGGGAAGAACCATCGGATTAATCCAAAGGCCAGTATTAGTACTAGATATGGCTGGAGAGAGAAAGTTGATAGAGAGGATCCAAATCCAAGAAAATAATGAAGGAAAAAATATAAATACAGTCAGCTATAATTATTGCATACCATAATATATCACATTGTTAGCATACATATATTAACATAAATAAGGGATTAATAAAAAATGAATAGATGATTAGAATCACCAAAATACACAAAGGATTAGTAACGTATATTTTTTTAATGAAATTATTTTTTAAAATAGTTTTTCTCCTTTTCATTGAACAAAGTGTTTGAGTTTTAAATTAAGTGACTACTTTTTTAAGTTTGTACTTTGTCAATCGTGGATAAGTGGTATATGTAGGAGTAAATTTTTCTTTCTTTTTAAATCTGTTTCCAAAATACTCATAAATTGTTAATATAGAATAAAAGTAAATTGAGTGCAAGGATGTGTATGATATAGAGATGGGATCATAATGTTACTATAGTTTTCCATGGTTGAAAATGGGTTATTGAGTGGGAATTAGCATTCTATAATTTTGTATTGATGATTTTGTTTCTTGAACTTAAACTTATTTAGCTTATGTTTATAATCTTTGTTACTTGTTTGAACTTGGACAATGATATTTTTTTTTTACATTTTGGCATCTAATTAACTATGTTATGGTTTGTGATTTTTTTTTTAAATATTTTAAGACAAGTATAAAATTTTTATATTTTTTATTACAGACTAGGTCATGCGGGCCAACTAGTACCCACAGTTCGACCACTAACCCAATGACCCAGTGACTCAGTATCCTGATCGGGTCAGTCACTGGGTCGGTTTTTAAAACTATGCGTGCATCTATAGGGATTCGCCCACTCATTTTTTCTATAGGCTCATTTCTGTTAACCACCATCTCATACACCATGAAGTATACCTTGCCTAAAATTACAACCTACATGAAACCCTTAATTATTTCCGACCACTCAACCTTTGTTCACTAATTTGATCATTTCTGGAGTTATACACAACAATTTTAAGTGAAACCAATGTCATTAGTTAGCTAACATCAACGGCTACCACTTTTATGAAAATCATTTTTCCTAATTTGGTTATCTGAGTTATTTGCAGTGTCACTCAACTCACTCAATAAGTTTTGCTTGCTTAGCGAGTATCACTTTCTCGCTAAGCCAACATCACTCACTCAGCCCAAAACTAAAGAAAATACAATAACCATCAAATTTCTTAAGGCAATCGATTTTGCGCCCTTAACAAGAGTTACCTGCTTAGCTAGACTCCAAAATTCTGCAGTTCACAATTTTGCCTCAAAACATAGTTTCCCAACCCCAAAAAAGACCACAATAGTTTAAACAATCATCATATAACAACCAAGCATCATGGAAAACCACATTGAAACTACATGCAACAATAAATTACATATTAAGAGCTTCCCTTACCTCTTGTAGGTTCAAGCTTTGAGTTCTAGAAAGGAGAAGAAAAGAGAGATCTTGAGCCAAAGAGAGCAACATTCTCTCCTACATAACAACCCACCATAGAAAACCCACGAAAATCACACATAAACAAGCTTTGAATTAGGTTCTAACAAAGGATTCATTTGAGGGCTCATACAAAGGGGAAAATTGAGCTTAAGGAAAACAAAAGGGAGAAGGGATGGTTACTTACCAATTAAAATCAAACAAGGAACTTCTAGGATTCAAAAAAATAAAGCTTCCATTAAGGGAATCTCACCATTGCTAGCCCTTAAGGGGAAACAAGGTTTAGAGAACAAGAGAAAAAATGAAAAGAAAATAGAGAGCTCTTTCAACGTTGAAGGGTTATGAGAAGTAGCTTATCCCATTTTCCTATCTAACTACCTTTTTCCTCTATTCCCACCCTTCCTCTACATGTTTTTGTGACCAAATATTTGGGCCAAGAAATGCCTAAGCCCAATTACACTCACAATACACCAAAACTTAGCAATTCTATTAAACTAACACCTCAATTAATATATCAATACACTCAAATCTCTAACTTGCAATATAAAACAAAAATAAATTAAACATCAAACATACATTAAGAAAATCCACAGTGTTATTATAATAGTATTAAAAAATAATCACATTCAATTATCTTCTATTACTTCTTATTAATAAATAAGTTCTATATTAAAGATATTTGAATTAATTTTAAATTTTTCCAATAATATAAAAAATATTAAAATTCTCAACATAATTTTTATACAATCCAAAAAATTCTCCCTTCAAATTTATCTGTGCAACACATGAGTACTAACTAGATTATTATAAAAGAAGTTTTGTCTTATAGGTAGATGGCATGTGACAACATCACATTCATTGTTTCCTCCAAAATTTCATTAAATTATTTGTTATTCATAAAAATACATAATTAAATTTTGTGCAAAGCAAGTCCAATTTTACCTAACAAAAAGAAGACACTACTGTCTTTAAACTAGAAAAATTGTACATCAAAGCTGGTCCAAGTT
Source organism: Glycine tomentella (assembly GCA_007407185.1). Taxonomy (NCBI): domain Eukaryota; kingdom Viridiplantae; phylum Streptophyta; class Magnoliopsida; order Fabales; family Fabaceae; genus Glycine; species Glycine tomentella. The sequence continues at coordinate 433,640 of PYAF01005873.1, forward strand.
TTTCCCTCAACAACGAAACATTTTATAAAGGAATGGAAGTGAATGTACAAAGATTTCTCAAAACCCATCAGATTTCACACAACAAAGAAGAAAACATTTTTGTCTTTGAACCAGAAAAATTGTGCAAGAAAGTAAGTCCAAACTGTTTAGACAACAACAATGCAAATGCGATTTTTGCACATATGGTCAAAATTAAACTGAATTAGTAACAAAGTGTATTTCATGTTCCCTCTCATTAGTGCTCATCAAAACACAAAGAGGGGGAAGATGGTATAGATTTGGTTATTGCTTGCATGCAATGTGACAAGTTGTGTCACATAAACTGCCTTAAGGATTTTAGTAAGGGGGTTATCTGCATGTAATCTTTAGTTTTGTATCATGCCATTTCAAATGTAGGTAGATGCCATGTGGCAACCCCACATTCATTTTTTCCTCCAAAATTTTATTATTTTATTATTTTTAATTGATAAAAATACATAATTATGATAACTAGTTAAGTTACCCGTGCAATGCATGAGATAAGAGTTTTTTTAATATTAAATCTAATTATTTAATTAAATTATAAGCTCTAGAAAAATGGTTAAATACTATTGAATAAAAGTTATTAAAAATCAATTGTGCGTATAAGGCATAAGAGAACTATTGATAACATTAAACTATAAACAAATGTGGTACAAGAAATATTATTCTCTTGATATAAGTCATAATTTATTGAAATGGTAATAAGAATTTTTATGGCATTCCTTGAAATTCATGAAAATAGTATAAAAATAGTAAATTCAAAATTGCTCCATTGAGTCCAAACTGAAATCCATAAAAAAGATGATAATCCACCTTTTATGTTAGACATTTATGAAAACTTCTTTGTAAATAACATTAAATGTTTTCATACACTCTTTGTTTTCATCGTCAATTATCAAAATCTTCAATCCCTTTTTAGTTGTAACTCTTGATACAATAACATATAACTGACCATGACAAAAAATTGATTGTGGAAGAAATACTCCAACATGCTTCAAAGATTGACCTTGACTTTTGTTAATAGTCATTGTTGAAAACAATAGTGAACACACACAATAACCAAGAGGGAGTGAATTGGTTAAAACAGAGTCTTTCAAATTTCTTTAAAACAAGCAGTGGATTTAGGATCGTATCACAATTAAACCAAGAATGCTTCAATCAATCAAATCATTCAGCTCAAGCATACAATTACTAAAAACTTCACTTGTTGAGTAATAAAGATTCCACCAAATGAAACACAGATTGAGATGATAAGAAGAGATTAAAGAAAGTAATTAACACAAGAACTTATATTGGTTTACCTCTCAACAAGAGAAGCTACATCCAGTTTCTTCCAACCAAACATTGGCTAGAGTTCCACTATTAACAAAATTTGTTCTTTACAAGCTTACAAAATATCACCCTTTATCAAACCTAGATAAAGAACTAAAATCTAAAACCATATTAGACTTCTAATGATCAAGACATAGAGAACTCTTCTCTACTTTTCCCTCCAGAGAACACTACTTTAGACAAGCTTAAAGAATCCTTTGTAATAGCAACTTACAAGCTGAAATGTAAAAACAAATTACACACAGAAAGTAATTAAGAGAAACAACTTGATGATCCACAGTATATGAATGCATATGATTACCAATCTTGATCAAGGTTGAAAGCAAATAAGTTTCAGACTAAACTCTCCAAGAGCTTCATACAATCTAGTCCAAGAAAAAACCTTTCAATGAAACATGAATATTGGAATTTGTGGACAAGACCTTTGTTACTCAGAAAATCTCCTCTCACTTCAAAAGGCTTTTGAAAACTATGAAAATTCATAATGTTATAATCTGTCTTAGTTTCAAAAGATCTAACAGCTATTTATAATAAACTGATGTAACTGAATGTAATCGATTAAATCATCAATGTAATCAATTAAAATCACTAATATAATCAATTGTAAACAAATTTAATCGATTAAAATGTTCTTCAGTTTTTTGGAAATGATATATGAACAAAGTAATCATTTATTTTGAGCTGTAATCGATTACTACAAGAATTTTCTATTTCATAAATGAACTAAGTAATCGATTACGGGTAAATGGTAATCAATTAATACACTCATGTATTATTTTGTGTTTGTACTGAGTAATCAACTACTTAATGCTTGTAATCAATTATTTTGTTCTTCAAGGCTCAAGTAATAGATTACCAATATGTAGTAATCGATTAACACAGTGAAAAATAGTTTTTCCAAAAACTCGAAACCATGAGCACTTTTGCTTTGATGCAATCATGAAATCTTAAAACTTTTCACAAACCATGTGTTTTTTGTAAAAACATGAATACAAGCAAATGAATGATGTTTATGCAATGCAATGGATCATGGGATGATTCTCTCATACATCAAGAAATTACAAATGTCTTCAATTGAATGGCATGTTAATAGCTAAAAGACTCATCCAGCTTCAGCATGTATCTAACAATTGCAAATGAAAAAGTAAAGGAAATTGTCTTCTTTGAAATTTGAAAGGGATTGTAAGATCTAAAGAAGTTAATGACAGTCCAGGTATACAAATCTTCATACCTAATTTACTTTGATATGACTTTCTATCAAGAGCATATTTGTGCATTTTTTAATGATTAGTCTGGTACCATTGCACAATCCAACAGATTGATCAATGTTTCTTAGTAACATAACTAGTACTCCTACTTTAAGTTTTAATTGATGATTAGGTAGACCTGAAGTAGTAATTGTATTAAAAAATTTAGGGGTGTGAACATCATCATATCTATCTATTCCATCATGATTGAAAAAAGAGTATCCAAAATTAAATATGTATTTTCTTCTCTTGGAAGTAACGACACCATGTACTCATTTATGATGTCAACCATATCATTTTAGGGAGCTAAGACAACCCTATCTTGAAAAAATGATGGATTGTTGATGTTGTGTAAGAAATCTTGATAAGTAGAATGCACCATAGCATAGAACTTATTGTTGCACGAACTACTTGTTATCTTGTTCCTTTTGGAATGATAGAAAGTATCTACAATAAAATAATCTAAGTCTCTAAAATTTGAAGTACAATAAATTTAAGCATAAAACTTTAAATAAGAATGACCAATGGTGCTTCAACAACTAAGGAGTCAAAAACCTGCATTAACTCAATTTCTTCTTCAGTGTTATAGTTCTATTTGAGGGATATAAGACAATCAATATTTAGAAACTGCTAATTAATTAGTTTGTTTACGTTGGTATATGTTTAAAGCAAACCTAAATTTTGTTTTTTGCTTTAAAGAGCTTAATAATATTTTTATCTTTCGTGAACCTTATTACTTTGAATGTGTCCCACCTTTTAAAGATATTTATTTCAGCGACCTTAACTTTGAACAAAAACTCCTTCTCCAAACATTTAAATTCTTCGGGCAACTCAACAACACCGGATGTCTAATATTAAAATAAAGCCAAATTGAAATATTACATAAATATAAATGAAATTTTGACTTAAAAACTAAAAAAATTAAAATCAATATATGTTTGAATTAATTTAATAAAAATGAAAATATTTTAACATACTTGCGGAGCTGAATTCACTAGATCCTAAGCATCCATTCTAATATAATCAAAAGCAACACCTTCAAAGAGCACAAATTTCGTTGTCGAATTGTTGCCTACAACCTTGAGGTCTATCTTGAACATACAAAGGCAACAATTTGAAAATGTTTGATTTATATTTCTTTTTACACTAATCAAGTAATAATATGATATTTGTAAAAATAATCACAAAACTAAATTCTTAAAATACCATGGAACAAGAGAAACTTCACTTGTACTTGTCACAAAAAGATTTATTCTTAACTTATGAAACATTTTTAGTGCATTTTGACCATGAATCATAAAACCAATTATTCTTTGTCTTGACTAATATGATTTTTGCCTACACTAAAGCATAACAGGTATGTTCATAAAAGTTTGATTAATAATTTTTTTTTTTAAAAATGAATGTTGTTCATATATATATATATATATATATATATATATATATATATATATATATATATATGAATTTAACTTGCAAACCTGAGTTGACTAATATAATTCTATTATGGACATGTGATTAGTTTATAGCATGCCATCTAACAAAGAAATAGTTTAAGGCTTAGCTATTTCACTAACAACTTGAGTTGTTTGTGTTGGGTTTGCATTCATCCTACAAAATTTAAAAATTATTTATTAAGATAATTTAATTCTAAAATAGAAGTGAAAAGTAGGGTAAAACATAGGTGAAAAAAATACAAATACTTCTCTTCGTATTTCTTGACTATATCAACATCAGGATTTATGAGTAGTTTTGTTCTAAAATAAGCATTTGAAATCCCCATAGTTACTGGACATACAATTAATTAAAAATTATTTTTGCAATTCATTACATTGTATCAAAAACCTAAAATATAATTTTTTAAATTTTTAAATTTTTGTTACCCATGAATTTGTTCAATTTGCATAGTTGCATATGACAATGATAGAATTGGCTTCATACTCCTTATCTAAATGTTGTTGCATGGTGATAACATAGTCTCCCCATAAAGTGCATTGAGCACTATTGAACCTACAAAGGAAATTGTCATTTTTATAAGAAATATGTTAGTGTAAATAAGCATAAATAATGATAACAATCATTTTGAATTGAAATAATAATTGTATTCAAAATATACTTTAATTCCTCTTGTAGAATCTCAATGTTTTTTCTTTCCATTTATTTAATTTCTTTTATATCATTTTTCTCAATCAAGTGACCAATTACATCTACAAATAAAATAGAAGATAATGAATAATTTTAAATCCTCCTACACCATCTTCCGACAAATCCTCCTACTACCCTTTTATGGTAAGTAATTAATGTGTTTTATATTTTCAAGACATTAGATGGATTTACTTTTTATTCTATACTTACTATTACTATTAAAGGTAGTGGGAGGATTTAGCATTACTCAAAAATAAAATGTCAAAAATACTTGATATGAGAAATACTTGTTGAAACTTTTAAGGACACAAAGAACTCACTAATCATAATATCTTCATCATTTAAAGCAAGAATGTCTGTAAAAGACATACAAACAAAATTATATAGAGAATTTCCTCTTCTTGAATATTTGAACAATCATTGTTACGTAAGAAAACTAGCTTGTATTTATCATTTATACACTTGAGCTTTGGATCATTTTTAGACAACAACATATTTTGAATCAAGTTAGTTTTTCCTTCTTCAAGTACTTTCCGAAAATTGTTGATATTTTTTTATATATGCATGAAGTGTATCATTCTACACATAAAAATAAACAAATGTTAGCCAAATTTAAATTAGAAAATATTGCATAAAAAATAAAATATTTGAATTGACAGTAACTTTTTCATCCAACAAAAGCAATTCAATACTATTGATATCATTTGGGATTCTTGAACTATGGTAATATCCATATTACACAAACTTTCAAAGTCCAATCAATTCTTCTAGGAAATAGATTTGAAATGAATGCAATTTTTTATGTCTTAGCTCTAAAACAAATCTTTTTACAAGAAATAAGGAAATAAATGTAGCAAAAGATTAGAAATATAAAAAAAACAAAAGAATTTATGAAAATATAAAAACCTCAAATTTGGATATATGAAAATTTTAACAAAGTACACTTCTCTCTCCTTTCTCTCTATCTATATATAGAAAAAAAAGTTATTATTAATTAAATTATTAATTATTAATTGTTGGTAAATTTAATATTTTATAATATCTCAATTATATATATATATATATATATATATATTAATTATATAATAATTATGGTTACAAAATTTAATAATTTGTATTAACTAACAATCATTAATTAAATATAACAGTTTTCTTATTGCTTCTATAGATTATAGATTATGCAAAGAAATAATAAAAATTTGAAACTTTCCATTTCATTTCTTATATTTATATTAGATTTATTTTCTTTTTATTCCATTGTATCATTTGAAAGGAAATAACATTAAATGGTGCAATATATTCTTAAATTAAGAAATCAAGAAGGTAATTATTCCATGATTATAGTATATTATTCATGATTCCTTCGCTTCAAGGTGAGACATGCTTAGTGTGATTGTGGGATTCTAGATATAACCATCTCTAACAATTTTCATTTTCTTTGTGGATTGAGCTCCAATGTAGGGCTAGACAATATGAGAGGTGTCTCTAACACGCTAACTTTTTTCAATTGGCTCCCTTCATTGATGATTTGCGAAGAATAAAAAAACATAAAAAAATAAAACAAATAAACATAATTTAATTACTCAATATAAATAAAATTATATTTTAATATAGATCAAAAGAACCCCAAAATAATATAAAAAATGAAAAAAGTCACTCCTTTGGTGGAAGCATATATGGCAATGCCTACCATCGTTAGATGTGTGCAATCAAGTAGCCTAGAACTACCTTATCAAGATTTTGTATTTACCTTATAAACCGAAAGTATAGCCCAACATTACAACAAAACCAAATAATAAAAAAGCAAAGGAAAAAGAAAATGAAACGAAATTAGAAGAACAACATACTAACATAGTCAATCAACCATGTTTTATATAATATAGTAGATAGATATTAGATATAGATATAAGCATTTCTTTTAAATATTAATAATAATAATAAATAAAATAAAATAAAAAATTAAATGTAATTAAAATTTTAGTGTTTGATTTCTTTATACATAATTATCATAAATGCACATTTTAATTAAATAAATGATATATATCAATATAACTTACATGAACGAAAATATGATCCTTCCTTTTTTATTGTAATTTTAAACTTTGAAAAGAAAAAAGTGAGACATTATTTTACGAAAGCATGACACGTGTGTTAATAACACAATCAGCAATTGTGTTTTTATATAATATATAGATATTGATATTAATTTTGATATACTAGTTAAGTTGCTCGTGCAATAAGGAATAAGAGTTTTTGAAATATTAAATTTAATTATTAAATTGAATAAGAGCAATTAAAGATCAATTGTGAATCTATGGTATAAGAGATCTATTGTCAACATTAAAATATGAAAGATTTGTAATATAAAAAATTGTCTTCAATTGATATAAGTCATAATTTAATGAAAACAATGATTTACTTCATGTCAATTAAACAAAAATTATTGAAAACAAAGATGAATTTATGAGGGTTGTTTGTAATATGAAAATAATGTCTTTAATTATTTAACTTTGAAAACTGAAAAAATAGATTGAAAAAAATAGAATATAGTAAACTTTAACATATAAGATATGAAAAAAGATTACAAAAAATAAAAAATAAAGGATGACCAAATGAATTGTTACAAGAGTCATACCTATTATCATTAAAATTTGTTCAAACAAAATTACACACCATATACTGAGAATTCAAATATTTAAAATATAACTAAACCAATGGGAAAAACAATTTATCGATCTTATCCTCATAAACTCCCACTTTTATGTATTTTCCTTTGTAAGATGATTAGCTTGATAACAACAATCAACCCAAGCACCAATAAGTATGCATGAGGAACCACTATCAATCTCTCATGTGATTTTTGTATGGCCACTTGGATCCTAACATGTCAAATAGAATCACCAAATTATTCTTCTTAGATAAAACATGATGACAAGAACCAAATGACACTACATGTTACATTATTCATATATTATATAACTAATTTTTATGAATTGAATGATAATGGTAATATACAAAGACATATTACATGGACTTTCAAAATTTACACAATTCTTTTAGGAAATAGATTTTTAATGAGTGCATTTTTTATGCCCTAACTTTAACAAAAATCTTTCTACAAAAAATAAGAAAAGAAATGTAACAAAAGATATATAAATGTAAAACAAAAAATTGTAAAACTATAAAAGCCTAAAATCTGGAAAAGGTTTAAACAAAGCACCACAATCTCTCTCTCTCTCTCTCTCTCTATATATATATATATATATATATATATATATATATTTTTATTGCATTTTAGAGAAAGTGGGGAGAGAGATAAAGACATAGCAAGAGAAAGAAAATAAGCTGCATATATTACATTTTCATTCAAAAAATGTAAAATATTTTTCCTATCAATTGTAAATATTAATTAATAGTTAATTATTGTTATAAAATTAAATATTCCATAATAACTCATCTCAAAGTCACACTTACAAAAATTTTATTCTCAACTTTTCTAACATCTCATCTTCATGGAGGCAATGAGAGAAAAGCTAAATGGTTCTCTCAAGAAAGTATAGGTTAACTCGGAAGGTCAAACCACACAACTTTGTAGAGCAATTGGACATCATGAATTTAGGTACACTTCTTCTTTTCTTAATGATTAACATGATTGATTTGGGATTAATATATTATGGTTTTCATCTAATATAATTATTTTAGTTCCAATATATGCAACAACATTATTAAATTTTGCATGACAATCATATACTAGAATTTTATTTTATGGATTTTAAAAAAAATATTTACAAAAATTAATAAACATGAAATTTATTTTTAATAATATACAAATGAAGAGAGTCTTTGCAGGGGTTTGGAGTTGGGATACACAAACATTATATTTGAGAGTGATTGTCTGGATGTGGTTCAAAACATTAAAAAGAGAGATAATGTCTTTTCTTAGTGTCATATGAAGCAAATTACTTCATTGTCATAGCCAAGTTGCATATATTTTTCAAGTCTTACATGGATTGTATTACACTTAGAAGTTAGTGAATTAGTAGTAGTGCAGAAATATCGCTATATCCTTTAGTGCAACAAAAATTTCGTAAATTTAAATCCAATATCTTTAACAATTATATAGAATTACAAATATAAATTGTTGACAATAAAATTGTTAATTAATTATAATCAAAATTCATATAAATCTGAATATGTCTTAAAATTGACTTTAAAATAATTTGAAATATAAAAATAAGGGTTAACTATGTTTCTAGTCCTTGGACTTTTTCGAGTTTTCACTTTTGGTCCCTAAACAAAAACTAGTTTTGGTCCCTGATATTTTTGTCCCACCACATTTTTAGTCCCTACCATCAAATTTCACTTTTAAGTAATGACATGACACTTATTTTATTATTATTTAATTAGATTTTATGATCGCCAAAAAATTAATAAAATTAAAGATGTGTATACTTTTGTTAATAAAATTTAAGATTTGTATAATAATGTGTTTCCATATTTAATTAATAAAATTAAATAATATAATTAGATAGTGATTTCAAAATATAATTGTATTATTATACTATTTTAAAGTAAATATTTTTTTGTTAATTGGGGAAGTATCTTAAAAGTATAATTTTTTGATCAAGAGGTTAAAAAATTAAGATTTGTAGAGTAAAATGTTTTTGCATTTAATTAATAAAATTAAATAATATAATTAGATAGTGGTCTCAAAAGATGAGTGCATTATTATATTTTTCGAAAGTGAATATTTTTTGTTAATTGGGGATATATCTTAAAAGTATAAAATTTATTATTAGTAAAAATGATAAAAAAAAAATATAGATTAGTATAATAACATGTTTCCACATTTAATTAATAAAATTAAACACTTTAAAATAATTAGATATTGATTCCAAAAATTATCATGCTCAACATAATTACTGGTATAGAAATATTGAGGGAATAGAGAACGACTGGTATCCTTATTTTTCAGCGAGACTAGTATCCTAGTTTTCCAATTAGAAGTCGCACGTCTCAATTTCCCAAGAACAGAGACAGAACTGGTATTCTAGTTTCCCAGTTGCGACCTATTCCAAAGTCAAGAAGAAGAATACAATAAAATGATTACCTTTATGCTTCTATTCCTTAAGCAAATAGGTACCTTTAAATCCTGATAGAGAGTTGAAGAATCAGATTTGTCAAACGCTTCTATATGATCTCACAACAATTCTCTCAATGATGCAAACATAAACTCTTTAAAGTTCTAATATTATTTATGGAATGCATACTCTAAACACCAAAATATTTTTTTATTTATACTAATTTAAGCATATGATTTTAACCAATTTTTGAATGCAATCCTAAAAGATATTCTATCATATCATGCAATGCAATCTTAAAGATATTCTATTATATTATGCAATGCAATCTTAAAAATATTCTATCATATTTTTGAATGCAATATTAAAAAATATTCTATCTTATTTTTGAATGCAATCTTAAAAAAATATTTTATCTTATTATGCAATGCAATCTTAAAGATAAATATCTTGGCAAGATCAATCTTCTAATCTCTTTACATAAAATTTAATAAAGATAAACAGAAACAAATCTTCTTAATTCCGTGTCATCTTGAATTATATCAATCTTCATAATTCTTCAAATAATCTTCTCAATTATGCTGATTTTCATAAATAAAAAATATCAGTAACTTCAAATATCAAATAATCAAATAATTATCATCAGTGCAATAAATCTAATAATGTGACATTCATTGTTTGTTATCATCAAAACTTTATAAATATTTTTATGCATTAGGGGTTCAACAAATATCAACAATTTCCCCCTTTTTGATGATGACAAATAATTAATGTCATGTACTAATTGAATGAACAAATATACTATGAATGCACTATGAATGAATGATATTCAACTTTATCTACTAATGATTTTCAACTATTCCCTAGCCTTGCTAAGCTATGACTAGAATCAATAACTCACAACAATCTACCATAACATGGCATTCAAACCTCTAAATTGGTACCAGAGTTGTGTTCTCTTTATTTTGCATGTAACTCTTGAAGAGTAGATCTTAAGATGAACCCAATGGAGACAATAAGAGAAGGCTATTCTACCCAAAGGCCTCCACTATTCGAGGGAAAGTACTACAATTACTGGAAGAACAAAATGAAGATTTTCGTTCAAGCAGAGAACTATCAAGTTTAGAAAGTGATTGAAAGAGGAAAGTTTCAGATCACAAAGATGAATGAAAAGAGAGAAAGAGTGCCAAAACTTGAGGACAAATATACTGATGAAGATTGGAAGAAGTTAGAATACAATGCTCAAGCCAAGAGAATTCTTCACTGTGGACTAAGGATACAAGAATACAACCGCATGATGAGTTGCTAGACTGCCAAGCAAATGTGGAATCTTCTAGAGGTAACACATGAGGGTACAAACGAGGTAAAACAATTTAAAATTGATCTCCTTATGTATCAATATGAATTATTCTCTATGAAGCTTAAAGAGTCTATTAGGGATATGATAACTCGTTTTACTAACATAGTAAATGAGTTAAATGCTTTAGGCAAGGACATACAGGTTGAGGAGCAAGTAAGAAAAATTCTGAGGAGTATCCCAAGAGAGGACTGGATGCCAAAGGTCACTGCTTTGCAAGAAATCAAAGACTTTAAGACTTTCAACCTTGAGCAGTTGGCAGGATCCCTAATGACATATGAGATGCAACTGGAGTCCCACAGGAAGGAAGATGTAAGATTGAAGGATAAAGGCATTGCTTTAAAAGCTCAATCAAATGAAGTAATTGATGACTCAGATGATGAGAAGGAGATTGAAATGTTTGTGCGGAAGTTTAAAAAACACTTAAAGAACCAAAAGTATAATGGAAGCTCAAGCCATAAACAAGTAAAATACAAAACTTTCTCTTATTTAAGAACTGATTATAGTTACTTTAGGTGTGGCAAAACAGGTCATAGGATTAAGGATTGTCCTGAAGTAGAGCAAGAAAGTAGAAAGGAGAAGAAGGCTAAAGAGCAGAATAAGTATGAAAAGAAGGAGTTCAAGAAAGAAATGATGGCTACTTGGAGTGATTCTGATTCAGAGGAAGAAGCTCTGAAAATAGTGAAGCTAATGCGAACATCTGTCATATAGTTGGAACTTACTCAGAAGGTGAAGACACTGAGGTTGGAGTGAGGGGGAACAACTCGTGATACCTTGACAGCGGTTGTTCCAAGCGCATGACAAGAGACAAATCAAAATTTCTTTCACTCAAACCTTTTGAAGGTGGAAGTGTGACCTTTGGTGACAATAACAAAGGAAAAATTATGGGCGTAGGTAAGGTTGGTAAGTCACCATCACACTCCATAGATAATGTGTTTTATGTTAAGGGTCTTAAGCATGATTTATTAAGCATTTCTCAATTTTGTGATAAAGGTAACCAAGTTGAGTTTACAATAAATACTTAGTAACTAGAAAGGATTCAAATGAGGTAATTCTAGAGGGTAAAAGAATTAGAAACACTTATCAGGTTGATTTGAATTGTTTGCCAAATGTTTCTCTCACATGTTTGAGTGTTTTATATAAATGACCCATTGTTGTGGCATAAGAGATTGGGACATACTAGCTTGAATACCATCAAGAAGTTGAACTTAAGTTCTGTGATACTAAACATCAGGTTGCTGATATTTTCACTAAATCCCTAAGCCGTGAGAGATTTGAAAATTAAGACGGGAGCTAGGGCTGATAAATCATAATTAATATGTTAAAATTTATTTTCCCCAAGATTGACTAATTTAGAAAATAATGGACATTCATGATATTTGTTGAACTATTTTGTTTCTCTCACTTCCATATTCACCTATCTCTATTACATCGTTCACTTCATATACTTTATTGTGTTATTGAGGGAATCAGAGAGGTTTTAAACCTTTCATATTTCACAATCATATAATATTAGTATTATAATGTTCCTTATTTTTTAAATTACCTCTTTAACATTTTTTTAATTTCTTTTAATTTGGTATATTTTTTAATCATCCCATAATAAACTTATCATTTAAAATATATTAATTTGATAACAATATATCATCTTTTGATTAGAATATTGTCTTTTATACATTAAGAATTTTAATGGCCTCTTATACAAATTATTTATGGTAATGAAATCAAATCACAAAAATTGTGGAAACCACAATAATTATGAGGCCATTTAAATCCGTAATTAATTTCAAATTATTTAATAAATTTTAAATGTTAATTAATGAGAATTAAAAAATACATGTTAATTCTTTTTTGTGGATTTTTTATACAATAATAATGATTAACTTGATCATTCAATTAACAAAAATAATTATATTATATCACTCTTCGTTTATTGTGTCATTAATTGACGTGTGGGATGATAATAATATTTGAGGAAAAATTATTACTAAAATTTATATTTTGTGTCATTAAAAATAATGTTTGGGTTAGTCATAGTTACTAAAAAATTAAATGATGGACAACTAAAGTGCCATTTATACAACTTTTTTCTCTTTCTCCACAATTACAAGAATTACAAAGAAAATTTTATTCTCTCATAATCACAACTTATATTCTATGGAAATGAAACAATCTGCAAATATTTCAACTACACCTTTCATAAGTAATATATGAAAAGTTATTTTTATATCAAAACTTGAATAATATTTTTAGTGTTAATTATAAACATTAACTACATTTATAGGAAGTAGTCATACATTAGTTTCAAGTAACTACAATGAAAATGACACTCACAGCTTTTTATTATCTAATGGATCTTCAAACGTTTTTGCTACCTTATTACAATCATTTATGTATGTATATTTTTTAATCAAAATCAAATAATTTATTATGTAACTTATTAAAACATTTTATTATATTTGCAATCCTTGCATAATATGGATTCCAAATATCCATGATCTACAATGTAATAAGTGGTTGCATCTTTTCATTATCTGATATCACTAATGACATTTTATTATATATTATTTATAGTTATATTTGTTTTTATTTATAGATATATTCCTAATTTTTATTATAAATTTTCATATACAAATATAATTTATAAATATTTTTTTGTCTTGCAATTGATGAGTTACCAAATTTGAGAGCTAATAAGAAACAGCTAGTTGAAAAGTTTGTCATAAATGATAATAAAATTAGAAGGAGATTGAAAATATGAGATAAAACTATAGTTATTAGTGAAATGTTTCCAATATCACATGTCACACCATTGTTAGGTATATTGATAAACTATCACATTTCAACACACATTCTTCTAGGAATTATTATATTTAATAATTATTTTTATCTTTTCATTTACCAAATGAACAATATGTTATATATGGTGAGGATGCTTCTATTAAAGATGTTATTCAAAAGCCAAAAAATAACACCTCTAAATTTTTGGCATAGATGGAGCCAAATAGAATTTATCCTGAAGCTAGAAATCTTTTATATGCTTAATTTTCATCTCAATTTGTATGAAAGCAACATGAACGAGTATGGTCTCTTAGACAGAAAGGTACTATAGAACACTACAAAAAAAATCAAAATTTCCGACGGACAAAATCTATCGGTAATACAAAAAATCCGTCGGTAATTTCATTTTTTCGACAGATTTTCGACGGACAAAAATCAGTCGATAAAACGGTCGTTGGAAATTAAATCGACGGATTTTGTGTCCGTCGGAAATATCCGTCGGTAAGTATCTGTGGGAAATTTCCAACGGACCATTCCTTCGAAAATTTCCGACGGATCATTCCTTCGGAAATTACCGACAGAATTATCCTTTGGAAATTCCGTCAAAAAATAGCGACGAAAATTGTAGTAATGAAGTAGGAAAAATCAAGCATAATATATATTTGTTTCTCACCACCATGCCTAATATAATAAGTGGTTATAGAGGACTAATAAAAAGGCCACAATCCCTTCACGTGAATAATATGTGCAGGGCACCAAGTCTCCATAAATCAACCATAAATACTTATAAGAAATGGATAGCCCCTTACTGTTATTTTTACAACATTGGGAGATAAGAACCCAAAAAGTTTATTATCATATACATTATGACAACATTGAATTCCAAAACGGAAATAGACAAAATTTAATTAAATAAAAATAGAGAAAATTTAATTAACATAAATAATTTAAGAAACTAAAACAATACTGAATTTAAAGAAGCAAAATATGACACCACAAAAAGAAGTAAAAATAAGAGAACAATGAAAAGCTTTCTACCTTGAGATAAAGTGTAATCAGGTGGGCAGGGAGTAAAACCTCAAGATTTTGCAAGGATTCAGGGTTGTCCACCACCCAATTTTTTTTTACTATAACTAAGAAAAGTTTTGCAACATCAAGATAAAGAAGGGAAGAAAGGAAGAGTCAATCAAAACCCAAAATGTAAGAAAACAATTAATAAATACTCTAGCAAAAATATTTGTTGTCCAGAAGAAACAATTAATTGTGACTATTTCAATGCATGTTGTAACTGCAAAGTGTCTGTGTCTATTTCAATGGCCAAGATCCATTCGGTTTACAATACTACAACACAATCTCAATTCCACACCAATATTTTTTTTTCAATCACAGCTTAGGAACTTTAGCTTTCCGGTACAATCTCGAAAGATTCCATAAACTTTGTCTTTGTGCCAAGTATAGTAATAATCTTTAAGTTTAAAAGATAGTTACATTTAAAATCATTTGTTTCTTTCAAAACGTGTATAATATGATATAAAATCTGGTCTTATTTTACAAACTCAGTTTTTAATATTTTATTTAAGAATGACTTTTTTATTACTACTATTTTCTAACTAAATTACTGTAATTTTGTTGACTTTCAGTACTAAATTAGCATTAATGTCTTGCCATTAATAATAACAAATAATATATTTATAAGAAATAAATGTAAGTAATTTCTGAAGTAATTTTTTTCTATCAACTTGGATTATTTTTCCACCAGAAAGTAAAAACTAAACCTATCTTCATTGATGTTTTCTTGAAATCAAACACCTGATCTGATCACATAGTAGATGAAACACTTGAGCCATAATTTGATTCAGTTTACAAATAAATACATATTCCGTTAAATTTTTCAATTAAAAACTAATCAAATCACAATTCAATGTCATTTTAACATCAGCTTAGTGATGAAACACTTGAACCATAATTAATTTGATTAAGTTTATAAAAAAAATTTATTCCATTATCACTGAAATGATAATATATTTCCAATTAAAAATGCAATCAAACCACAATTCAATGCCATTAACAATTTAATTCATAGAACTATGATAGAATTTTGTTCAGCTCCATAGTCTGGATGGCATGCTCTCAATCTCAATTCATAAATATAAAATGGAAAACAATGAAAAGCTTTCTACCTTGAGATAAAGTGTAATCAGGTGGACAAGGAGTAAAACCTCAAGATTTTGCAAGGATTCAGGGTTGTCCACCACCCAATTTTTTTACTATAACTGAGAAAAGTTCTGCAACATCAAGATAAAGAAGGGAAGAAGGGAAGAAAGGAAGAGCCAATCAAAACCCAAAATGTAAGAAAACAATTAATAAATACTCCAGCAAAAATATGTCTTGTCCATAAGAAACAATTAAATGTGACTAGTTATTCAAAATCATCACATAAAAAAGAAGAGCAAGTGTTTAACATGAGAACTCTGAATTAGTCAAAATTGTTATCCAGATGAAGTAATATGCAGTCCTTCAAAATTGCATCAGCCAACTAGTTAACAAAGAAATTAATATAATTTTTAGACAAATATATGGTAAAATAAACTTTTACTCAAAAACCAAAAAGCACATCCAAAACATCCAACCAATGGTAAACTTTTACACACCACCAAGCTATCAGCAAACATAGCACACTTATAATTAGAAGTTGATAAAAAATGAACAATAATAAGAACTTAATGGAAAGAAGAATTATGCACAAAGGGGTATCCTAAACCCAACTACATCAAGATATGTTCATGAAAGTGAAGACGACATACAAGAGGTCCACTAATGGATTTAAGACATGGAAGACATTTTTAGCCACTACTACAAAAGCGCTTTTAAAAAAAAAACAATTTAAATTAAGACGGTTTTCAGGAAAACCGTCTTAGTTCAACGTGATTTTAAAAAAAAAATTAAAATAAGACGATTTTTCCAAATAACCGTCTTAGTTTAAATTTTTTTAATTTTTAATTTTTTTTACAAATAGTTTTTCTTTTCAATAATCTATTTATTATTTTAAAAACTCTTAAACATTAAATAAAAACAAGGATATTTTTATAAATAAAAAAAGTAAGTTGAGTACATAAAACTTCAATTAATTGGGTAAAACAAATAAAATAATGTCACACGAATAATTTCTAAAGCTAGCAAGTAAAATAATTTACACCAATTTGATTACAAAAATTCAAATAAAAATGATAGTAGAAAGCCAAAACAGAAATGAAACTTTAAATATCCCAAATTCAACTACAGATTATTCATTCTAAAGCAAACATATAGAGATTATTTAGAGGGCATTAATGAGTGACCTTAAGCCAATAAAAATTGAAAGAAAATTTGCATACAACAACTATATCCCCTTGATTGCATCCCCTATTGAAGCATTGACTATGATAGAGGTTTTATTTAGCTGTCATCAACCATGTATATAATAATAATAATAATTAGATAGTTTACTATCTCAATTAGCTGCATGTAATTGATAGGAAACAACTATATATATATATATATATATATATGTGTGTGTGTGTGTGCGCGCGCGCGCGTTGGTTTTACAAGACAAATGATATTAAATTAAAGAAAGTTGTCAATCACTATTTTCAATAATATTATATTAGCATGCCATGGCTTATGCTAATAGTGGGAAGAAAAACAAAAACGCCAAAAGTTAATTAAATAGTAGTACCTCTTGCCCAAGGTGAGTACAGTGACTTGGGTGTTGTTGTCCCGGTATATATGTGTTCCTAATCAAATGAGAGAAGGAAGAACTATTATTATTTTCAGAAGCATTTGGTGCAGTGAATATTTGAAATTGAGATCTTATTTTTAGTTAATATATTGTTTTCCATAACTTTGCTTAGGTGGCATACCCAATGCTCTAATGTGGATCTTCAATCCCCCCCTCCCCTTAATTCCCCCTCTTTAAGGAGTAAAATTTATTCCCAAGTAAGAATATGATTATTTTCTTCTGCGTGAGTCATGACTTTCATTTTTGTATACATAAATTAAAAATCCAAATTAACTAGCAAAGCCTGGTTATCCTACCACATGTTCTATGGGGCATTTACATGTATACAATATACATACATTAAATAAGCTATAAACGCTATTTGAAAATAACAACTATCCTACTATCTACTATCTAGCTATCTGCTATTCAGCTATAGCATTGTCGGGGCACACGTTATCCAGGATTTTAAAACACTAACAAATGATTTGTGAATGAACTAAAAACTTGTTCTTGAAGCAATAATAGTAATCCAAACAAGTTTTGTAAAAGAACTCCACCAGACAAACAAAACCAATCCTTTTTCATTTTAAACATTTCAAACATTTCATGTTTCAACAGCCCTTACTAGAGATATACATAGCTCACAAACAAAAGCAAAACCACCAACTTAGTGATCACACACACACACACACACACCAAACATCATCCAATAGAAATGAGCTAAAGCAAAAAAAGCTTAACCTTCAAATTGGTCACCCCAGAACAACAATCTGGGATCATCCTCTTCCTCATCAAACTCATCCCCATATCCAAACTCAGCATCCCTGCAATAATCCGGTTCGCTTATAGAAACATTGAGGAAGGCATAATGTAATGCTTTTTCTTGGGGTAAAGCCTCTGTAGTAAAGATGATTAATCATGAATGCATGATACATTGTAAGGGTTCCTGACTTGTCAATACAAACTACAAAGTATATCCCTGCAAAACTGTTTGATATATAAGTACATAGAAAAACCATACAAAATAAGAAAAGTTCATTGGAATGCATTAAGTCAAAGTCATGATCATAAGATTCAATTGTAAGATACCAAAGAATCCAGATTGCATTAAAATAACTTTGTTTGTGAAAAACTCACTCTCATAAAAACCATACAAACAGGTAAGGAGATGTCTTAATTATAACAAAGTAAACAAATTATTTCTGAATGTTTTTATTGCAAAATACACAGTTGTGGTATTTAGTCATACATCCTGCTGTGTAATTATTGGGATGCTATGTTTCTGGTAATAAAGATAAAATGGTAAAGCCAAACTGTGACGTAAAATTAGCCAAACCTACAGGGATACTTCATGGCATGTTTTCACTAATAAAATACTGTCATCATACAAACTGTCTATACTTTCTCTTTTCCTTCCCTGAACATGACCCAATGCCTGTCTTTGGTACCACAAATACATCTCAATATTTATTGAAAAATAAATAAAAATACAACACTTTAATTTGTCAAAACACATGAAAATGAGCCAAGAAGATCTACAAACAAGAAGATTGAAATTAAGCAATTTCTTTAGTATTAGTCCAGAAACAAAAAAAAAAGTTGTTTATTTCACAAGGACCAGAAACAAATAGCAATATATATGACTTATCTAAGATGGGGAAAAGCAATTGAGAATTTTCAAATACTTTATGACATAATGCCTCCAAAATTTCAGAGCATAGTGGGCACTAAATTGGCCATACAAGAGCAAAATTTATAACACAATGGCATGCATAGCTTCAGGCTCACACATTCTTCTCACAAAACTCCATCAATAACTCACACGCCTGCAAAACCCTCCCTTCCTTACAGTGGGTACCCCTGATCTAGATTAGGAAGAATGAAAGAAATGTGCATGCCAATATAATAAAAATAGAAACAGACTCCTCAAATCAAACAAAATATATCATGAACAAGAAAACTATTTCTGACAAATCCCACAGGCATTCTTTCACCTGAGAAGCTGGCAAAGCAATTATTAAAACCATTGCCATAACAAAAGTTCCAATCTCAACATAAAGGTGCTTCCTACTCTAATTGGCTTAGGCATAAAGGAAACACCTTCATCAATTTGAGACAATCCAAGAAAGAGAATCACCAACACAGGAGGGCCAAGGAATTGCAAAACCACAAGGCACAAGTAATGATTATGCATAAACATCTTCACCCTACTATAATCCAAGTCAGGAACCACTAATAAAAACAATGAAAACAATGCAGCTTGGTTGGTAACTAAAAAGACTTGAGCCTGATTGGGAAGGGTTAAGGGGAATATAATCAAAGATGGTAACACTTCATAGGAAGAAGGAAACTTCTTTCCCTGCTAGTGAACTTTCTTATACCAAGCAACAAACCAATAATCTCAAAAGAGCATTTCCAACATCTAATACATATATCACAAGGTAATTGTTTGATCTAGGAACCAATGATTTTTTTTATGCACCTAAAGTCTCAAATAGAATAAACTAATTTGATTTTTATTTTCATAGAAGAAATTAGATAAAGCAAGCAAAGAAGCAGAAACTCATACGTTTGCATTGTCCCAGCCCCCACAAACGTTTTCCAGTTGCAAGGTTAGTTACAACAACATATCCTACCACTGTTCCATGACTACCAGAAAATTCAAATTAATCATGATTTTTAACAAGACAAGTGATCTTAAATTAAAGAAAGTTGTCAATCACTATTTTCAATAATATTATATTGGAACTGAAGTGCAAGCACACTATAAGGTGCTTACATCCATTCTTCACTACAAGACTATTCAAAGCTTACACCAATTTGTATGAACATGTACAATGAAAAAAATAAGTTTATATACAATTGAATTATCATGTACTAGATACACTTGTGAATTTTATGGTCTTAGTTACCAAATAAACAATGGAGCATATCATGTTAACTGATTCACTTAAAAAAAATCTACAATAATAAATGTACTTTTTATGATCCATGTTATTTTTATGGTTAAAAAATAAGTTTAACTATATTGTTGCTTCCCCTTGCTTGTTATGATCCATGTTATTACTATGGACTTTGATCATTCACAGGATAAGCAAAAAGATTCATGAAAAATTAACATGATTTAAATCATAAGAAAATCCGTTTGTGAATCTCAAATAAAAAAAATGGTAAAGACAAAAATTGACATTGGCAGTCCAAGTCATGAATGAATCAAGACTACTGGAGTCTCATATTGTTCTATATATAAATTAAGACTCCTCAAGTTTTAAGTGTGAAAAAGAATCATAACAAATAAACATCATGCATGTTGAAAGAAAAATAAAATCAGTAGAACAATAAAATTCCGCACATCATGTTTGTCAGTCCAGACATGATCATTACACCCCACAAATACAGGAGTATAAGGAGATATAAAAGATAAATATCAGAGATGCATAATTATTTGCTTGAGCACAAACATCAAGAATCATATAGCAAAATAATACCTCTATTCCTGGAATTTGAAGTGTGCGAAAATCACAAAATATATACTGCCCTTGTGGAAGTTTCATTGAAATATGAGGCTCATGTCAAATTCTTTCTCCTCGTCCTCAAATCCATCTATTCTTAAATCTTTTTTTGCATTTTGTAAAACCTCTTCAACCCCATTTGTTGGCTCACCCATCATTACAATTGACCTGGCCTGCAGAGGAAAGATAGTGACTTAAGGGAATTGTACACCAATTTAGTCAACAAATCCACCATATCCAGTGGTAAAATAGTGCTAGAAATCCATCAGGTTTCTTCTGTTTTATTAAATAAAATAATATTATTAAATAAATTGTAACACAACATGAAAGTGTTCTTATATTTATTTTATTGTTTATGTTTTTTATTATTATTAATAAAAAAATAAAACTGTTATGTAAGAATCAAATTACTGTTTGTGTCAAAACAAAAAATCAATTATTCTTGCACTGTGAAATGTAGTTTCAAACCAATAATAGGAAATTAGCAAATGAATATTATAACCTGATTTTCATTTGGAAAATGATGTTCTCGCACAAAGTATAAATATTTTTTAAATGTACATAATATATTTTATATTTATAATAAATTTAATTATAAAGATTTTACCTACGCCAAATATTTGTAGGTAGAAATTTTTATGAGTTTTATCTATATCATGTAGTTGTAGGTAGAAATTCTTAGATATCTGATAAGCGCCATATTTCAGTTAAAATCATGTTTCAATGATGGCACTTATCTTTTGATTTCATTAGCTTTATCTATGAACTTGCCCTAAACCTAGTTAAATTATATTTATTACTTGTATGAATGTAGTTTTTATATTTTGGAAGATTAATCCAATTGTGCTTTGTATTTTGATAGATTCCGTGGATTTCCGAATAAGCAAAGCAAGCAAGGAGGGCTTACATAGCAGACCTGGGAGGTGCAGAAAGCAAATCAGACCCAAAAATGACTCATAACAGCAAACCTGGGGGTGCAGAAAGCAAATTAGGCAAAAAGAAGCTTCTGGAGGTACTTTAACTCGCCCAAGCGAGTTAATATAGTGTATTTTGGTCGCCTGGGCGAGTTAAAGCTGCAAATGGGCCTTCAAGTGGCCAAGTGGACGTGCAACTTGCTTCATCAAGTAGGCCTAACTCGCCCAAGCGACCAAACAAAGGCAAAATGGGTCGCTTGGGCGACCAAACTCGACCAGGCCACCCCCTATAAATACCCAAGCACCCCCAAGGCCAAAATCACTTCTTTCAAATCTCATTTCTTCATTCCTTTGCTTCTCAAAGCTTTTTCTTTAGTTTAGGTTCTTAAAAATTAGTATTAGATAGGTTAGGAAAGTGAGAGAAGTGAAATTTAGTGTGGAGACTCTGCCGGAAAGAAGCGATGATGGGGCCCTTCATCAATTCTTCTCTTAAGGAGGTTCTCTCCATGCTTGGTTAGTTTCTCTTATGGATTGGATGTAATCTTCTACTTTTAAGTATCTCTTTTAATATTTATTTATGCATAAGTCTTTTCTATTTATTAT